>RPOG01000944.1:0-111212 GCA_008086565.1 Thalassoma bifasciatum
CGTGGATTTCACCTGCGTGGAGAGACCAATGCCCCTGGCTCTTGCCCAAAACTGTTGAGTGACGCCACTTTGTTGAGGATTTCCCGAGATTATTTCATAGATATGAACGACTCGGACACAGAGTAAACTTGCAGCCTCTTGCGGGATCTTTATTGAAGATTCAACACATCACAGCTCACAACATCAAGATAGACGGACTTCCACTCTTCCTAGTTGTCTTTCCCATATAAAGGGTTTCAACAACGTCATTGCTCTCTGTTTACTTCCTTTTTGTTGCTATGAGAGATGGGCCTCGTGTCTCTGTTCAACTCCAGCCCTGTTACTTGTATCCTGTCAAAACATCCAAAACAATGAATCTTGGTGACCAGCCAGGAGTTCTAGCCAATCTTATATCCTGTTTTTNATTTTGTCACTTTCCTGTCCTACTCAGCTTGTCAGATCCACAGCAAAGGGCCTGTTGGATGAGGAGTGGTGTAGTTCGTTTATGTCTGTTAATTTAACCTGATAGTAGATCACCTGCTGGCTCACCCTCCCCACTATGGAATGAACCTGTTTCACAATGTAATGACTTGGAAAAGTCAGTGGGAAGATTGGTCATGTTGACTAGGTTTTGCTGAATCTTCAGTGGAAAAAAAAGCATTCTTAAATATTTAATTATTTTTTGGATGGAGACTGCATTTCCCATTTGCACATCACCCTGGGTGGTAAAGATATGACTCTTCCCAGGGGTGGATTTGCTTTGAGAAACAGATCTTTTAAAAACTACTTTTCTTCTTTTCAAGATAACTTATCCCAGGATGCAAAGTGACAAGATAATGTATTTATTTCTAGTTATGTAGAACTTTAGTTTGAAAGTTTGAAAATGTTAGTGAATTCTGGTTATGTCCTACCAGTGCTCATCTACCAACTCCAACCTCATCAAGCAGAGCAAACATAACCTGGCTCTTCATGCTATTGATAGACTCTCAAGTTTGAATAGACCACTGCAGAATAACTGCTGCATGTGGGTTGGAATGAACATTATCACAAACAGCTTAACCCATCCATTCCTTCATCCATGTGGAGACATCAGCCAGACGTGCTGACATCTAAGGTGAGACAGTTGTGCCTTTGAGTGGAAAAGTTGGGAAAAGCTGAGTGTCATCAGTACAGCAGTGGGAGAAGAAGATGGTGAATAAGGATTTTATAAAAGGGTTCACAGAATAGCAACATGACAATGAGTTTCAAATATAAAGCTTTTATTTTTAATTTCTTTAAAGTATCCAGAGCTAAAAAAAATAACAAAGGTTAATATACAAAAGCCTGGGCTACAAATGATCCGGTGCCTGCAGCAGTGACTCTCAAAGTTAATTACCCTCCATAGCCACATTTGTCAGAGGCTTGTATTTGCTTAGCCCCTCCCTCTGGATTAAGCATCTTCCAGAAACAAAAAGCTGCACTAACAAACTGCAATTAACATGAAGTCTTAAAGCAACCGTATGTGTGATGATTCAGCCATTCGTCCACCAAAAGGTATCTGCAATAAAACCATGTACACACAAAGCAATTTAAACCCTTATTTACCCTGAGCTAGTATTTCTCCAAACTAAAAAATCTGCACTCAAGTATTTAGGGCAAGAATGGAAGAATTAAAACTGGCCTGCAATTTTCAACCAGGCCTTGGTTGAGGTTAGGTTTTTTGAGCAGTGATGTGACCTGAGCTTGTTTAAAAACCATGGGAAGACTGCATATTTCATGGGGGAGTTGATAATGTCTATGACTGCAGGTTTGATGGTGGGTAGAATGGTCTGCATGTTGCTAGTGGGTACTAGATCCAGAGGACATGTTGTAGGTTTTGAGTTCAGGATAAGTCTGGAGACCTGATCCATACTCAGAGAAGCAAAATAGCAGAGGGCCAGAAGCACCAGAACAGGTTCTATATCTTTTTGGCAGCCCCCATACCACTCTTCCTTCTCCTTAAGTAGTCCGCCTATTTTAATACTTTTTGTTTAATAAAGTATTGTAATCAATTCAAAAATCACGTCCCTGGTCCCTGTGGATTTTATTCAACCTGCGTGTCCTTGTCTTTGTTTTTTAGTGTGTCTTGGGTTAGTTTATATTAATTTGAGTTAAAGAAAATGGAAAGTGCTTATCCCTGGTGACTGGATGCTCCTTTTTAGACCATTGCACAAGGAGCGAATGGAGGTGTTTCCATATGGGCAACATACTGGCGGATCTAAGTATCTCAAGTGAATTTAAATACCTGCTAAGGGCGCTTTAATGGAAGATGGCTGCATTTCTGAACTTGAAACCGTGGACCATGAAAGCACAAGTCCTGAGCGTGTTTGCAGGCATGACAACAACAGGGAACAAGAAACGGAAAGAAGAGGAGTGGAACCATGCGGAGTCGTACTTTTTTATTTTTATTTTTTATGTTAGCTGTAAGTTTTGCCAGTCCAGAACGCATGTATTCTGTTTACTACAACCTAAAGACATTATATGCCCACGTTTATTTATATATTTAATACTTTGATTCATCTGCCATAACCAAACCATAATTACACCATGTCAGCCTGTCAAGGCTATAACACTTTTAATACTGCCTGTAATTATTGCTATTTGAATCAACTGTAACCCTTGTATCCTGGTATATAGCTAAATTTGTTGAAAACTATTTTACTATTATTATTTTCTTCTCTTGATTATGTAAGTCTTATTCTAGGCTCTTGATATTATCCTGGGCTGCTATCTTAACTTAGCTGAGCTTATCTTATCTTATTTTATCTTTTAATGTGCTGAAGAGTTCATGAAATTAACTTTATTTCAGAAACTATGTAAGGTTCTAGCTGGAGATGCCGGGACTACATTTCCCAGTGACCTTTGCGGTGTGATGTAGATTAGTGGGGGACAGTTACCATGGTATCCAGGGACACTGCAGACTGGCTGGGTGCATGGTTCTGATGGAGGCCGACGAAGTGGTTTTCTGGGAGTTTGAGAAGGACATCCATCTCGCTGAGGGGAGGTTTGAATATTTGCCAGAGCAGTTAACACGGGTCCTCGTCCTGGAGATTGACGCTTGTCAGAGCTGGGCTCTGTTAGCGGGCGTGCTAATGCTGGCGCTAGCTTCAACGCCAGGAGCAGAGTGCAGGCAGTTTCTTCTTGCCTTTTCCTTTGGCCAGGAGAAGGTGCGGAGGAGGCAGAGGAAGCCTGAGCATAGCTGTAGATGTGGGCCTGAAAACTTAAAAAAAAAACCTCTTTGTTGCGGACTCGCTGTGTGAAGGATCAAGTATCTTTAAGACCAGCCAGATAATGAATGACTGCTGAATACTTGCCGACCGAGAGCTGTAGCTAATACTGCAATTTGCCTCAGGCCCAAATTCATCTGGAGTTTCACTGATATAACCGTCCTCAAAGGATCCAGCTGGGACATTTCGGTGGATGAGATGGTGAGTTTGACACACAGACGGCAAAGAACAAATGATTGGTTAAGTGGAGAGTTGTGATTCCAACATCAGCCTGTCAGCTGGTATCAGCTGGGCGTATGACTTCCATGTCCTGCATGAACTAACGCAAGCTTCATATACCATGACTATGGGTGAAACCCAGCTGCTGTGGCTTCAGTAGGCCATGCCAGCATCCAGACTCTGTTGTATCTGCTGTTCAGAATCTTGTTCTTTTTTGCCATGCCACTGCGCGGCAGCCACTACACTCCAATACCTGGCTGGGTTATAATGTCATGCTGCACCAGGTTAGTGCATCCAAGGTTGCTGGGTCCTGATGAAAAAACACTGCCATAGGTGCACAGCAGTTGTACAAGCTGGAGCTGCTCCCCTGGCTGGAGCTCAGCTGAGCTCTGGCTGTGGAGTTCCTGCAGATGCTGGGGCACAGAGGGATGTTCTGGCTGTATTTGCTGAGCTGTTTTGGTGAGAGATGGCAAGACTTTAACAGACTGCAGATATGAAGCAATGGCCCTCTTCACTATCTTAGCTTTTGGTTTGCTTGTGGTGTGAAAGTATGGCACCTCTTCACTGCACAGAATCGAGCCTGGGCTTGGGTGAGGAAAGGGTGGCCTAGGAGAGCCTCATCACTGGCAATGTCAGTGACCAGGAATTGCAGAGTCACTTGCTTATTTTTAATGGAGACTGGAATTTTAGTTGCGCTGTGCACATGAATATCACCAGGGCCAACACCCAGCAGAGGCTTTACAACTGATGGCTGAAGAGAGGGTCAGGCCGCTGGGTGGATGGCATTGTTATGGCGCAGGGGTGATGTGCTTTTCCTCACCCTACGGTCTAAGACAGTACACTTGCTAAACTCAGTTACTAACATGAGAATGCTCATTTCTTGACTTGAGGTGTTAATCTGAAGCACAGATGATGCTGGACTCTCTTGGATGTGTCTTACTTTGAACTCTATTTTTTTTCCCTGGGTGAGGGGCAGTTCCTCTTCATGTGACCCAGACTATAGCAGTTATGACACTGAATGTTCTGTCACTTACTGTCTTTTATGTGGCTATAGGCAGCTGGAGGGTGATGGTGGTTAGTCGTCTCTGACTTAAAGCTGACAGCATGTGTGGCCTGCACAGGCTCTGTGAACTCTATTTTATGTCCCTCTCTGACCCCAGCAGTACATGGGCTTTGCTCTGCTGTGGATCAACGGGGGGCTGAAACCAGCAACATGGGATGCTGCTCGTCTGGGGAATTTGTGGTGGCATGCAATGCCATTAGCTTGTGCCAGTGTGAGAGACTGCTGTTCCAAGAGTTTGTCCTTTCTCTACATCACATATGGCATTGGTGAAGAATTCAACACCTGTGGCGTCCTGCACACTTTTGGACCTGTCACTGTAAGCTGTTGCAACTTGTCCATGAATGTCATCTGGTCTGCAGACCCTGTATCTCGGTTTAAAAGCCACAGCAGCAGTGTACTCTGAAGAAGGGCTATAAGCCATCTCTATGTCCTACACTTGGTTGTAATCTCACTGAGAGGACCAATGACCAGGCAAAACTTTAACTACATAGCTATGGTGTTTTCTGACCAATAATTAGCTTAAGCACAACTCTGAAACTGGTGCAGGAACTCTTTCCATCAAGTAATCCCATCACACTGACTGAGTCGTAAGGCGGGGACTGTTTCTGTGTGCCTGCACTGTCAGACAAAGGTTAGCACCAGGGCTCTGGTATGTCTGCCACGGGCAGCTCATATTTGGGGACAAGATGTTTTAATTGGCTAGTCTGAATCTCAGCTTTATCTGCTGCTGGCCCCTATTGTTGTTGAAGGAATTACAGCAAGTAAACAGCTGGTTAGGCGGGAAACTGTGTATAACAGGGGGGCTGGTGTGCTCTTGATGAAAGTTCCTGAATGAGCAGAAATAAAGGGGTATTTCACTTGGGGAGGCAACTGTCACAGTAGATGGCAAAGCTGTGTTACACTACACATTTAATGGCTGGGCACAGGCTTGCATGTGCATGTGCATTTACGGTCATGTATATTATTTCTCTCACATTTTTCTGCTCTCTTTCTCCAGCTCTCACTCACTTCATTTTAAAAATATGTGCAAAAACCGTATCCATCCATCCATTATCTTAACTGCTTATTCTGTTTCAGGGTCACAGGTGGCTGGAGCCTTTCCCAGCTGTCATTGGGTGAGGGGCAGGGTACATTCTAGACTGGTTGCCAGCCAATCCCAGGGCTGACATCGAGACAGACAACCTTTCATGCACACACTCACACCTACAGGCAATCCAGAGTTATCCAACTTTGCTAGAATTAAACCATTAACTGATCTTGGACAAATACAAATTGTGCAGTCTTCTAGAAATCAAGAAATGCATGCAATGCAACAAAACACTGTAACCAGCTACCGTTTGATAAATGCATGTAGGCATCCATCTAGCTCAAAGGCTAAGTGAGTGACTTGATAACCAGCAAGGGCCACACTCAACCACTGAACAAAATGTGGATTCTAGGTAGAATACTTTTGGTACCGTGTTGATCAACGTTTATGACATTGCTGATAAAAAGCTCCTACCTATGGCATCGGTTAGGTCTCTGACCTGCTGATGGCTTTTGGCTTTGTGCCACTGTGAGTGATGCTATTTTGATTTACAAGGATGAAATTTAAGATTGGGAGCAAAAACACAGTTTCTTATTTTGAAATAATCAGATGCTCTGTTTGTTTTTGTGTCTTTTTTCCTGTTTGGTATGATCTGCTATGCAGAGATAAACCTGTTTCTGCAGCACACTCCGGAAAAAAGCTGTGAGACAGTGAGACGTTGTGGCGCAGACGTTTCAAAGGGCGGGCTGTGTGAACGCTCTGACTGAAAAGGGTGGAGGCTAAATGCAGATGTTCCACACTTTATGTGTGAATTGGAGTGAGAGGGATGACAGGTGTCCTGAGTGCTGTGATCCCCTCATTCCGCCATGATTCAATTTCTAATCTCAATAAAGTTTAGACAGAAATTGTAGGCTACACAGAGCACCTGCATGACTAATTTACAAGATTTTGATCAGACTGGAGACACACGCGGTTTTTGAAATGAAAATGATAACTGTTACTGCCAACATTCCTATTGGAGTTTACCATTACACTGGTAATCGTTCCATCCCTACTCAGAAAACATGCTCCTCCTGCACTCACTCTAACCTATGCATCACACTTACGCACACAGCTTCATGAAACAGATATACGCTACATGCACAACACTTGTTTCACATTAACAGTGTCCAGACTGTTTGAAATGAGAATATGCAATACAAACATTGAATGAAGGTTGTTTTAGGTGTCAGTGGATACCTGACTTTTCCCACACCTGGGATGAAGCAGGTTGCCTTGTTAGTGCTGTTCACTGCTTGATGACAAGCAGGCTCACTTCCAGTTTCTGCCTTGTTTGCACATGTACTGATCTCTTCTTGTGACCTGAACTGTCCCATCACCCTGTTTCCTCTTGGCTAACTGATGTTGTGTTGCTCTGAACATGTTTCAAAGACTGCTTTCACAACACTATTAATTGAAAATGCTGTGAAATTTATAAATATTGGAGGAACTTTCTGTAGCAACTTGCAAAGCAGAGGGTGCTTCTCTGAGATGGACAGGCAGCATCCCAGTGAGCAAAAAAAGATTATGAATTGCTGGAGTGTGTTGTCTTCGCTAAGCCCCCACGCCCCCACCCCCCACCGCCACCCTGCAACAATGATCACTTCTCACCGCCTCATGATTTAGGACTTGGAGAAAGCACACCAGATGCTGTCTTGTGGGGAACAACTCTTCTGTGCGAAAGGAAAGGCATCAAAGGAATCTCTGAAGTTGGGATTTAATAATGCATTCAGCATCTGACTTTAAAGATGCTCGGAATGACAGTCATACAGACTCAAAGTACAGATTCAAAGATTCAGAGTAAAAATTTAAAGTTTCAGAGTACTAATTCAAGGATTCATAGAGCTGATTCAAAGATTCATAGTACCAATTCAAGGAAATAGAGTACTAACTCAAGGATTCAGAGGATGGATTCAAAGACTAAGATTATTGATTCAGGATTCAGAATACTACTTTAAGGATTGAGAGTCCTACTTCAAAGATTCACGGTACTGTTTCACTGTGTTGTAGCACTCGAGTCCAGGACTCGGACCCTCTGACTTCTGCACCAATGACTTAGACTTGGACTCGGACTCCGGCTCTGAATGCATGAGGACTCGGGGGAGGACTCAGAGGACTCAAGCTTATTTCTCAGTTCATGCTTTGTTAAGTTTCATCTTTCATTTCTTCTGGTCTAAGGTCGGAATTATCATGCTGCACTGGCAGGTGTGTTTGTTTACCTGCATGCCTGTTCATATGCGTCTCCTTCAGTCGAGCAAGACGTCAAAGGAGGAGTCACAGGTTGTGTGTTTTAGAATATTTTAATTCTAGAACTTGCAAAATCAGAGCTACAATTTCATTATGTGAAATAAGTAAAGGTGAAGACAGGGAGATTTGCATCTCAAACAGAAAAACAAGAAGATGGGTGTTGTGGCGATATTCAGCCTTAGACCAAGTGATACCACCTTCACAGAGAGGATCCTGGGAGAACTTGAAAAGTTTTTTTCCTGTATCTTGTGGTGGTTGTGGCATTAAACTTGTTGCTACATGTAAATTACAGGATATCACAATCCCCTCACGTTCCTCTCTCTCTCTGCTCCGTTCGGTACTGTGAAGCCCAGGCACCTCACGTCTTTTTGATTGACAGGCAGTTTCAAAATAAAAGCACCTTCTTCAAAATAAAACTGCTTACATGGCATGTGATACACAACATGAATCCTCCATTATCGTACTTAAATTTGTTTTAACAACTTTGAAACACAAAAAGCAAGGTACTTAAAGTTCCTGTGTCCTCCTCAAGGGACTCTTGCAGGACTTGGGCTAAGGTACTGAGGACTAGACCTGGACTCGACTCAGATGAAGAGGACTCGGACTCAACTCGGATTTCTTCTTTGGTGACTCGGACTTGAGCACTGAGGACTCCACTACAACACTGCTGTTTCAAAGATTCAGAGTACTGATTTAAAGATTCATAGTTAGGACTCAAAGATTTAGACGACAGATCCAAAGATTCAGATGACTAATTAAGGATTCATCATAAAGATCTAAAGAACCAGAAAACAGATTCAGGGTACAGGTTTAAATATTTAGATGATACAGCCTTCATCCACACCTCACTTGGATCTCGCTCTCAACTCCAAGATGATTTCTCACCCTCCCCTGCTCACCTGTAATTATAAAACTCACTTTAACTGATCACTTGCTTTGGGTACCTGCTTTTGGTCTTTAAACATCTAAGTAACCACCTGTAACAGACTCAAAGATTCAGAATAGTAATTAGGGTTATGATGCAGAGTAGAAATCCAGGGTACAGACTTGAAGATTCAGGGTGCAGTTTCAGACAGTTCATGATTGTCTCTTTTCTCCTCTGTGGCAACCTGATGTACTTTCTGAGTTGCCATACTGAAGGATGTCCCAAAACAATGATTGTGCTCAGGAGAGGAGACAGATAATAGGAACGACGAGCGTGGAAACATAAGAGCTGTGTTTGCAGATGTCTTTGCACGGACAGACACGCCCCCATGGATCAGTCACTGACTGGATTATGCAGTGGCGTGGACTTCACTAATACTTCACATCACCAGTTTAATGATTGTAAAAATAAAGAGCTGGTTTAACCTTATTATTATTATTATTATTTTTTTATCATTATTATTATTTAACCTTTAGTTAACAAGGTAAAAGCTTATTGAGATTTAAAATCTCTTTTACAAAAGTGACCTGGCCAAGAGGCAGCAGAATTTTACAACAGACAAAACGCTGAAACATTTATACAATATACAGATCAGTGACGCGACAATCAGCAAGATTTAAAATGTGTTCAACATGATTTAAAGCAGTGACAAAGACCAATGCTTTCCAGTTCCTTGGCTCTAAAATATTCAACAAATCTATCAAACAGGATCAGCTCTGACAATTAAATTTAGCTTGCAGGGAATTCCATGCAAAGAGGGCAGCAAATTGAAATGCCACAAGGACACAAGGAACAATCAGAATACTAAAGTCATTGGATTGTAGGCTGTAATGTGCATGGACCCTTAAGAAGGTTTCCAAGACAGGATGGGACCAAACAAAGAAGAGTCTTATAAATAAAAGTCAACCAATGAGTGTTTCTTCTTACAGACAAGGATGGCCATCCAGCTTGTTTTGTACAAAGTACAATGATGGACCCGATTTTTGCAATCAGTGACAAATCTCACGGCACAATAGTACACAGTATTCAATGAATGTGGAGATGTGACTGGTGCATGCATGTAAAGTACATGACTGTAATCAAGCAATGGGAGGAAGGTTGCTAGCACAAGAGATCTCCTGGCTCCATGAGTGAAGCAGGATCTATTCCTGAAATAAACGCCCAATTTTACCTTAAGTTTAAAAAACTAAACAGGAAATGTGGTGCTTGAAAGTTAAACGTTCATCGATCAGGTAACCAAGATACTTATAACATGAGACCTGCTCAATGGCTGTACATTGGCAAGTTAAAACAAGGAAAGCAGCCCTAGAAAACAAAGTGACCCTTATCTTGTCAGTGTTTGAAACCAACTTCAGCCTTTGTACATGCACCTGAACAACACTGAAGGCAAACTGTAAAAGAATGCTCAACAGCAGTGCATAACAATAAATTAAAAATAAATTGTGCTGTCTACATAAAAATGGTACAAGGCATTAGACAAATTATTGCAAAGATCATTTATATAGATGGAAAACAAGATGGACCCCAACACCAGCCCTTGTGGTACCCCTTGTGAAGCCCTCAAAAATTCTGATGAGGACCCTGCAATCTGGACACATTTGCTCTCATTTATCAAACATGCGCACAACCAAAAAATGGGTGTACGCTCAAATCCACGCCAGGTCTGAGTTTGTGTACGCAAATTTCATGCCAGAGAAAATCAGTCTGTGACAGAGAATTGCATCACCAGTGCAGAGAATTTTTAAAGGACAGACGGAGGTTCACAGATTATTTATATAGTTAAATTAAACATAGCAATATAAATGTATCTGAAATGTCTGTCGTCTTTTGTCAATATCTGTAAAATACATCACATATGAAAAAGCAGCACAAGCTGTCAGATGATTTCCTCATGTGACAAATACGTATTTCCTATGACGATTTACTGGAAACATTAGAGAGGCTGTTAACAGTGATTAAAAACACTTCTATATCCACACTGAAGTCTGCAGAGAATATCTGGAGGACGCTGGATCAAACTTTTAGAGTACTTTTTTTTTTAAGAAGCGTATTGATCACAGGATTTACAAAAAGATTACCGATTCACTCCAAACAATATTAATGTATAAATCCGAACTGTGTATGAAAAAGTGGACTATTTACTAACAAAAGATATTCATTTACATCTGATCACAACCAGCTTGATTTGTGGTATAAATAGCCATAAAACTCAGGTCTACCCATGCGTACTTGCACACAGGCGACTCACTTTTGGCCAGACGCCAGAATAGTCACAAATAAAGTCAATAAATTAGTTTTTAGGTTAATAAATTCATCAGTCCTTCACCTGTAAAATGTTTGATGAACTCCATCAGACACAATGCAGGTTCGTCTGTTCATGTTACTTCTGCCTGAAACTGACACAGACCTGCTGCACTTCTCTCTCTCTCTCTCTCTCTCTCACTCTCCTCAGTCTGCAGTGTTCAGGCTGCAGTTTCTTTCAGAGCTGACAAACATTGTAACAGAGATCTTTCTACGTTTTGAGACCTGAACAGAAATGATTATACCAAGGCTTCAGATGGCTGCAGTGATCTCTGCGCAGACGTGGGTTTTTCTGACTCTGTTCACGGCACTTTTACAGCTGCAGACCTGCACAACTTCATTTCTCTCTACTTCTGTTACTATGGCGTCGATCTCCAGCACAGAGAAGTCTCCCTTTTTCCCGTAATACGTCCCTCCATGTCGTAAATTCCGTGGGTTACTATTGGTCAGGCGCGCTGAACCGTGAACAATAAGGGGTGTGTTATTTAAATGACGATTGTTTTCAGCCACCAGATTTATCAACACCTGATCGGGTGTACGCCAAGATTGGAGTTGGTACGCCTCTTTCATAAATCACATGGGAACTTTGTCGTAAGCTCGTTTCTACACCCAAATCTGCGCCGATTCCCTCGCATATTGATCAATGAGGGCCACTATGATTTGCCTGATAGATAATTTTTGAACCACGAGACGGCATGTTCAGATAAGCCTATTTTTTGCAGTTTATTAATCAGGATGTTATGATTCACATAAGAGGGGGCAGTATGACCAAAAATTGATATCAATGGTGGTTTCCTACTTGAGAGGTACTATCAACTTCCCATGCCCAAAGACAGTACTACTTAATAATTAGTTATATGGACTCCTAGCTTCGTAATTACCTTGCACCATTTTCCCGTGTGGTCGTTAATGTGAGGAAGGAACAATGAAGAGACGTCCGAGTTCTCAGTTGAAGCTCGATTTATTTATTACAATTAGTCAAGAATGTGCAACAGAGTCTCTGGGTTCAAATTACGTATCCCTGACTAACACACAAGTGCTGGGGTCAGTTCACAAAGTCTGAACCCCGAATCTCTCTTCCTGAACCCTTAAATAGATGAAGATCCTCCTACTTAGACATTCAGTTTTCTATTCTTAAGGTGTTGTCTTCAGGTGCAGACTGGGTCCAGACATCACTCTCTCCACGTGGTCATTGCTCGTTCTCGCTCTCGTTCTCGTGGTGTAGCAGTAGTGGATGTTTACCTAATAAGGAGTTGTTAATACATGCACACGCACTCACACAAATAATATTTTCTGCTATCAAGTCACACTTGCAGATCTCCATAGTAACAGTTGACCTTTTCTCTACATCTGAACTTTATACCCAGTCTCACCTCCGCTGTCTAGTCTCAGCACATGAACACTCTGTATGAACTTCCTGTTTTTGCATGACTTACAGTTTTTCACTTTGTATTAACTTCCTTTGTTGTGGATTTTTTTGATTACAGTAAGCAGTTTACCCTACTGAAGTGAAATTCTCAGATATCCTTACATATAGATGCCAGCTGTCGCGTTTGTCAGACGGCTGTCTCCAGGAGAAGACAAGGCCATAAACAAAAATGTTGTTCTGTGGTAACTGGAGACGAGCTCCCTGTGTCCAGGCTATTCAAAGCACACAGCAGCTGAGCTGACCCACAGATTTCTGCCCATTGACGATTTCAATGTTCTCTGTAATAGTTAAACTTGAACACATTCTGAAAATCCTAACAGGTCCTGAGTAATTCCCTTAATTCCAGGTTCACACTGTTAATTTGCTGATGTTCATTTGACTTCATGGACACAAACTTGTAAGATGTAATACCAGATATTATCTGTACCCCTCCTCATTGATCAGGTGGTATCCTGTCCCCCCTACAAGGCCCTGCTGCACCAAATGACAGCCAATCACCACTGGAGAAGGGACGTCCACTGGGTTTTTAAGGGAGACGGGCTCTTTTACACGGGGGTTTTTCTACACAGGTTTTTGGGATGGGGAGGTTCTGTTGGAAGAAAAGATGGAGGTTTTTAGGCTAAGAGTTTTGTTAGAAGGTTTAGGGAAGGTTTTAGGAAATGCAAGAGGTTTCTTTTTAGTCGTTGTTCATGTTGTTTAGTGTTATCAGTTGGTACAGAATATTAAACGTGCTGCAAATGTTTCAACTCAGAAGCTTTGTTAAAGATGGCTAGACTTGAATAAACTTTTTCTGGATTCAAACTGACTGGACTCTCCTGCTGATTTGGACTCCTCTTTTCACATTGTTTCATGGGTAAATGTCTTAGAATTAGGAGACCTAGAATGAGACATTATGTAGTAGAAATGGGGGTCCTCCCCCACCTTATATTAAAGTAACAGAATTAACAAGTAACATGCGAGCCCGAAAATTAGATTCAACACCTTCTTACTGTCTACTTTAATTCATTCTCCATTCCGTCACCTCTCATGAACTTTTAACCCTCTGAAATATGTTCACCAATGCATTATTACAATGAGCAAATTTTATTAATATTTTTAGCAAAGCACAAGCACATAAGCTATATATTCTAACACAAGATATTTTTCAAAATTATACCAGTGTCACAGTATTTTTTTTCATGCATTTCTGGGTTTCAAACTCATTTTCAAATGACAAAGAAGATGATTACTGAAGTAAATTGGCTTAGAATGACATATTTTGCGGTCTTTAGGAGTGAATTTTGCAGAAGTACATTAGTGTCCACTGTCCAGACGATATACAGTCATGGATGAAAGTATTGGCACTGTTCACCATTTCTGTTACAGGAAAAAGCAATGAGAATTATTCACATAGTTAATTTCCGAGAGCATACTTAAAGTTTATTTGCTAGGTCACAATTATTAAAACTTAGGGGAAAATCACAGGAGGAAATTTAATTTTAAGCATCAATTTACTAAGACGGCATTCAAACAAATGTGTATTTCAGTTATTTGTGTAACACTGCGGAATTCTCAGCAGGATGACTTGAAGGGGTGTAAAATTATTTTTCAGTTTAAAGATATATATAAAGAGAGTCAGTTTAGAAGCTATGAACTTGAAATTAAATTTGATGCATTGTTTTTTGCCTCTTTTCTTTTTTATGTTTCTGGCTTGTCAATGTTGTGATTTAAGTTCCTTTTTGGAAGGCTTTAAGAGCAGAGTTGATGGAGATGGTGGCGATACATTTTGAAGTTTTGAGTGCAGAATAGGGGTGGCTAAAAATAAGAACTTTGTTCCTACAGCTGCTTTCCAGCCAATATCAAATATTTAAAATGTGTGTATCATTAATATTGTATTGTTGTAAACTCTGATGTATGGAACAAATAAAAATGAATGAATGAATGAAAATGGGGTGTCACTGATGAATTTTGACATTATGGTTCTACAGTTCTAAGCTCTGAAACATTGCATGGTAAATAGGCCGGAATTGGGTGGGAACTATGAGGGGTTAACTGCCAAGGGTTAAATTTCTTTGTAAAGACACTAACAGGCTTCTCAATACCAAGATCATTATCCTGCAGCAGGACCACTCCCACCTCGACGTGACTAGCATCCACCTGAAGGGCAAAAGTCCTATCAAATCTGGGCACAGTCAACACAGGGGCATCACACAGAAGAGACTTAACCTTCTTAAAGGCCTGTTGACAAACAGGAGACCAAACGAAAGTTGCACTTGCTTTCAGCAGATCGGTTAGTGGCACTACAACTTCAGAAAAGTTCCTGTAGAAGTTCCTGTAAGAGCGCATCAGTTCTTTTCAGTTGATGCTACAGGATAACTTTCAATGGCCCTGACCTTCTCTTCAACAGGACAAACTGCTCCCTGCCTTATCACAAGGCCCAGGTATGTCATAGATGCTCTAGCTAATTCACATTTGGTGAGATTAATAGTTAAGCCTGCCTCCATGAGACGGTCAAACAGGATCAGACCATGAATCAGAAAAGACAACTACATCATCTAAATATACCGTGCACCCCTCTAAATCCCTCAAAACTTTTAGTATTGACCTTTGAAATGTCGGAGGGGCAACCCAAAAGGCATGACTTTGTATGAGTATACCCGTGTTGAGCGCAATTTCGTGCACATGCTCAGCCAAGGGGACCAGCCAGTAACCTTTAGAAAGATCAAATTTTGAGAGGTACTTGGCCTGGCCCACCTGGTCAACACAATCTTTCATCTGAAGTAGTGGATAGGAGTCCGATTTTGTTAGCGCATTTACTTTTCTGAAATTAGTACAAGACTGAGGAGTGTTATCTGATTTGGGTACAAGCAGACAAGACGAGGCCCAGCTGGAGGAAGAGGGCTCGGCAATACCATTGTTTAACATGTACTTCACTTTCGAATCAAGATACTTATGCTTTTTTGGATTTATACGATAGAATCTCTGAGAGATTGGCAGCGGTGACATACGGGCATGGGAGGCAGGTGCGGCAGAGCCTCACCGAGGTTAATAAGGAAGGAAAGAAAATATATTTCTGATTGATTATTGACAATATATCATTGTTAAATCAAACTTTTAATTTGTTATTTTGGCGAGATATGGATTTTAAGCGTATTTGATCCTCCTTGCTCCCAGGGACAGAGAGCATTTCACAAGCTAGTTTCAGACTTGTTACGGGCATCAGAGGTAGAATCAACCTCTGCTTCTCTACCCGTTGAATTGAACACTGAAAATTTGGAGGTATAATCAGCATAATACAGTAATGAACGAAAGTCTTGGCACCCCTGGAATTTTTCCAGAAAATGCACCATTTCTGCTTGAAATTGTTGCAATTACAAAGGTTTTTGGTATGAATGTGTTTATTTCCTTGAAGTGCATTGGAAAAACACAAAAAAAAAACAGAAGACAAAAGTTGAAATTGACACAATTTTACACTAAACACAAACATTTGGCCAGTCAAATTTATTGGAAATGTTTTAGAATTGTGGGTAAATCATTTAATGTGAAGCAGGTGATGCTTGTTTAAACTCAGCTGTGGTGAGTAACAGGTGCTGGTGATATAGAAATCACACCTGACACCAGTTAGAATGTATAAAAGTTGACTCAACCTTTGTGTTGTGAGTCTTTGTGTGTCACACCAAGAATGGAGAAGAGAAAGAAGAGCTGAGGAGTGTCTGAGGACTTAAGACGCAAAACTTTTGAAAAATTTGAACTTCAGAACTCTGCAGAGCTTTGTCTCCAACCATTTCTTGGTGCTGTTTGAGGTATTTCTTGGATCATTGTTTTGCTGGAACACTCATGACCTCTGACACAGACCCAGCTTTCTGACACAATCCCGACATTACAGCCCAAAAGATTTTGATAATCTCCAGATTTCCATAGAGAGAAATTTGTGTCAATATTATGCAATCAAAAAAAACAATTTGAGACCGAAAACAAATTTTTGCAAACAAAATTGTGATTCCAAAAATCCAAATGATACCAATTCATAAATGAAATATATTTGTTACTGACATTTTTTCTTGTTAAATCCACATTTTTTTCAGATCTTAGTTTTCATCTCACAAACCACAGAACTGCTTGCGTTTCCAGGATTTGCATTTACGTTTCAAGGTTTTGTTTTCACGTTTCATGACGTTTGTGTTTGCGTTTCTTCATGGTTTTCATGGGCGGGGCTTCCTCTGAAAGCTGCAAGAAGCCTCCTGATTGGTCAGCGTCACTCAGAGAGACTGTGTGACAACTGCTGCCCCAACAAGCAGCACAAAGAGTGACATGGAGAGACAAACAGGAGAGAAACATGGAAAAACAGGTCTCTCAGAATCTCTTTTCTATCTTAGTGATGTTGTTAAGGTTACCCTTATTGTTCTTTCAGTGTTTTTTTTCAGCAATTATTAGGTGTTGGGTTATCAGACATGTATAATTCAGACCTACTAGCTTAACGCCAGATGCATCTTCAGTGACTGACTGCAGTTTTGCCAGGCTTCAGTGACTATTTGCTTGATTTCAAAGTTATTGGCTTATTTATATCAAATAGATATGTTTTGTGACATTGAGACCAAATCCATTGTTTCAAACCCTGAGGGGTGAAGGGCAGGGGAAAGTTGGCCCCTTTTATGTTTTTATTTCCACTTAAATCATGAGAGGAATGACTCCTCAACAATCCGCACACCTTTTAATGTGTTCCGATAGTATATTCAATAAAACAGTGTATTAATTTGTTTGTTTGCTTATTTATAAATAGGCCGATAACTGTGCAACCAAGCAGAGTGTCACTGAAGCTGAGCAATAAAAAGGTCAGTCTCTTTTGACGAACGTCTAAATTATAAGTGTTAATGTCTGATAATCCAATCCCTCATTGTCACGAGGCAACCCCGTGCCCTGTAAAAGTGCTTAGACATTTGCATGCTGTGAATTGAACACCAGCAACACCTGGGTGAGTGTGTGTGTGTGTGTGGTTGAGTAAAAGGAAAACCATGTTGAAATGGAATAAAAAGACAAAGAACAATGTAAATAAATATTTCATTTTATTTGTTCATTGGTTAAAGATAGTTTTGTTTCTGTTACCTGTTCTCTCCCTCACACATGGTGGATTCCCACCTCAGGAACCAGGAAGTGGTAAACGGAGCTGCAGCCTGTCTTTAGTTTATGAGGAGGTGTGGCAAGTGGAGGATACCATGTGTGAGGGAGAGGGAGGGGGATGTCAGAAGAAAACCGGTAATGCTCCTTAAGAGTAATTTTGAAATGTACATTTAATTTGTGGGGTACTGAAGGTATGATTTACTTACCCAAATATGTACATGTAATGTTATTGAGGAGGTGGGGGGCTGTCCAGAGTTGATTGATTAATCAGTATTCCCCTTTACAATTGGTGGGTCCCAGCAGGTATATCAAGGGAGCTGGAAGTCCTGTAGGGGGTTCTTTTGTTTGATGAGGAGCCAAGAGAGAGGTGCTAGGGAGTGTGTGTATGCAAGCATACAGAGCTGCAAAGTTTGTGTAGAGCTCTGTCCCTCATTTGTTTGTTTCTACAACACCTCACCATGGTTGTACCTTTTCTTTTCTTTTGTTTTTGTTTTTTATTCTATTTTTTTGTTTCCTGTTTGCTGGGCTGGCTGTATATAAAACTGCACGCGTGATTTCCTGGATTTGGAATTAAAACTTGAACAGTGATGAGACTTTTTGCCTCTTTGTTGGGCCACACCATTTAGGCCAACCTTACACTCATACTTACTGAAAAAACACTGAAAGAACAAGAAATGTGACCTTAGCAACATCAATAAGACAGAAGAGAGATACAGACACTGCTGTTTGTCCATGTTGGTCTCCTGAGGCCAGTTGCACAAAACTAGGAAATTGGATTAAGCTGGAATATCTTTGTTATCCTGGCTCAACTTATCATTGATCTGGTTGCACGTAAGTGGTAAGTGGGATATGTTATGGCAAAAGTTGCCATTGAGATTTACTCTGTGCAGTTCACCTGCTCCAGACAGTGCTCAGTGCTGCTTGTCAGGGCAGAAGTTGTCACACAGTCTCTCTGAGTGACGCTGACCAATCAAGAGGCTTCTTGCTTCTTTTTGAAGAAGCCCCACCCGTGAGAACCATGAAGGAACCCAAACTTCATGAAAGGTGAAAGCAAAATCTGGAAACGTAAATGCAAATCCTGGAGATGGAAACAGATCTGTGATTTCTGAGATGAAAACTTAGATCTGAAAGAAAAATTGTCGATTTTACAAGAAAAAAATTTCAGTTATAAATATATTTCATTTATTAATTTGTATCATATGGATTTTTGGAATCACAATTTTGTTTGCGAAAACTTTTTTTGGTCTCAAATTTGTTTTTGTTTTTTTATATTGCATAGTATTGACACAAATTTTTTTTTTTTTTTTTTTTTTTTTTTTTTTTTTTTTTTTTTTTTTTTTTTTTTTTTTTTTTTTTTTTTTTTTTTTTTTTTTTTTTTTTTTTTTTTTTTTTTTTTTTTTTTTTTTGAAAGATGGCGGCGCGCAGGAGTGCAGCGGCTTCTTTTGCTCCAGGGGACAAGCCCCCTTCCAACACTTTTTTGGCTGGTCCTGAGGCCAGCCTTGGCACTTTTGTTTATGTAAACGAGTGTAAAAGATATAGCCGAACTGAACTCATGAAAATAAGGGATGGTTCGGCTGAATACACATCAACTGCAAAGATGACAACTACAGCAACAACAAAAACAACAACAGCCGTCAACAGACTCAGGGCTTTGCTGGGCAGACTGAACCTCCTGAGGACATCAGACTCAGTCTGGCGTGAGAGTGTTCGCCGGGCAGGGGGCAAGAGGAAGCGGTGTGCACGGAAGCAGAAGAGAGGTAAACGGGGTGGGCTGCTAGCCAGGCTAAAGGCTAACGCCGAGAGACCACCTATTCCCTCCCTGTTTTTGTCCAATGTGCGTTCCCTTGACAACAAGATG
Organism: Thalassoma bifasciatum; assembly: GCA_008086565.1. Taxonomy (NCBI): domain Eukaryota; kingdom Metazoa; phylum Chordata; class Actinopteri; order Labriformes; family Labridae; genus Thalassoma; species Thalassoma bifasciatum. The sequence continues at coordinate 19,430 of RPOG01000944.1, forward strand.
GACCTGCTTCTTTTGAGACTGGGGGTTTCTATGGAGATGAGGAACTGTGCAGTATTCTGTCTGACGGAAACCTGGCTAAATGACAGCATGTCAGATCAAGCCTTCCAGATCGATGGCCGGCTTCTTTTCCGGGCGGACCGCAACCAGCAGTCGGGGAAGAGCCGCGGGGGTGGACTATGCGTCTACGTGAATAAACTTTGGTGCACAAACTGTACGCTGGTGAACAGCCACTGCTCTGAGGCGATAGAGCATATGACTATTAAGTGCCGGCCACACTATCTGCCTCGTGAGTTTACGGCAGTGTTTGTTATGGCTGTTTACATCCCGCCGGATGCTAAAGCTAACGACGCGCTAACGGAGCTTCATAACAACATCAGCTCGCTCCAGCACAAGCACCCAGAGGCGTTTTACGTGGTTACAGGGGATTTCAACCACGTAAACCTGACAGACACTCTGCCCAAATTCTACCAGCATGTCACCATACCAACACGGGGAAATAACACGCTGGACCGTGTTTACACAAACAAACGTGATGCATATAAAGCTGTCCCCCACCCCCACCTGGGCTTCTCCGACCACATCTCCATCATGCTGATCCCTGCTTACCGTCCTCTGCTCAGACGCCACACACCAACACGAAAGACCATTACGGTGTGGCCCAGTGATGCTGTCCCAGCACTGCAGGACTGTTTTCAGTGCACGGACTGGCAGGTCTTCAGAGAGGCAGCTGCTGAAGAGGGAGAGGTGAACCTAGAGGAATATACATCTTCTGTCCTCAGTTACATCAGTAAGTGCACAGAGGNCCAGGAGAAGAGCCCCTCAGCGTGACTGCAGCAGAGGTGAGGAGGACCCTCCTGAGGATCAACCCACGAAAAGCTGCTGGTCCCGACAACATCTCTGGGCGGGTGCTGAAGGGCTGTGCAGACCAGCTCGCTGAGGTATTGACGGACATTTTTAACACCTCCCTCACACAGGCAGCTGTCCCCACCTGCCTGAAGACGGCAACAATAATCCCAATTCCCAAAACCACCACTGTGACAGGCCTAAATGACTATCGGCCAGTGGCCCTCACCCCGATAGTCATGAAGTGCTTCGAGAGATTGGTCATGGCCCGCATCAGGGACTCAATCAGCACCACAGTGGACCCACACCAGTACGCCTACAGGAAAAATAGATCCACAGAGGATGCCATCTCTTCTGTGGTCCACACAGCCCTCACCCACATAGAAAAGAAAGACTCAATGCAGGCGGACGAGAAACACCTAAAGTGTAGACGGAAATTGTGGTAGTCTGGTGTCTGAGACTGGGTTTTCGACAAGTCACTCGGACTGAGCTCCACCCTGTGCAACTGGGTCCTAGATTTCCTGACAGACAGGCCGCAGTCTGTGAGGATCCATGACGTCTCCTCCTCTCCCATCATCCTCAATATCGGCTCCCCCAAGGCTGTGTGCTGAGCCCCCTCCTGTTCACCTTGCTCACATATGACTGCTCAGCGATAAGCCCGAGCTGTCTGATTGTGAAGTTCGCAGACGACACTGCTTTGATTGGACGCATCACAAACAATGACGAGTCCGACTACAGGAAGGAGGTGGAACACCTGGAGGGCTGGTGCACTCTGTTGTTGGAGACGTAGTTACACTTCTTCTGCTTCCTCTACTAGCACCTGAAGTCTTCCTCGTCTGTAGAGGAGGGAGGGGACGTGTTCGGAGGAACAGCGGTGGAAGTGGTCTCCAGCTACAAGTATCTGGGCGTGCACATCTCGGACGACCTCACCTGGAGCACCAACACTTCCTCTCTGGTCAGGAAGGCACATCAGCGCCTCTACTTCCTCAGGAGGCTGAGGCGCGCCGGACTGGGGAGCTCAGTCCTGACGGCGTTCTACAGGTGTGCGGTGGAGAGCATCTTGTGTTCCTGCATCACTGTGTGGCACGGCAGCTGCTCTGTGGCAGAGAAGAAGGCTCTGCAGAGGGTGGTGAAAGCGGCACAGAGGACTGTGGGATGCAGTCTTTCAACTACCACGGACATCTACTCCTCCAGATGCAGGAAACGGGCCTCCTGCATCATGAAAGACCCCACCCATCCCGCACATGCTCTGTTTGNTCGGAGGAACAGCGGTGGAAGTGGTCTCCAGCTACAAGTATCTGGGCGTGCACATCTCGGACGACCTCACCTGGAGCACCAACACTTCCTCTCTGGTCAGGAAGGCACACCAGCGCCTCTACTTCCTCAGGAGGCTGAGGCGCGCCGGACTGGGGAGCTCAGTCCTGACGGCGTTCTACAGGTGTGCGGTGGAGAGCATCTTGTGTTCCTGCATCACTGTGTGGCACGGCAGCTGCTCTGTGGCAGAGAAGAAGGCTCTGCAGAGGGTGGTGAAAGCGGCACAGAGGACTGTGGGATGCAGTCTTTCAACTACCACAGACATATACTCCTCCAGATGCAGGAAACGGGCCTCCTGCATCATGAAAGACCCCACCCATCCCGCACATGCTCTGTTTGTCCGTCTCCCCTCAGGCAGGAGGCTGCGGAGCATCAAGAGTAGGACTACCAGACTGAGGAACAGCTTCTTTCCTGAAGCTGTAAGACTGTTGAACTCTGGTGGTCCCCTTTAGTGCCCCCCCGACAAATGAACACTGCAATTTTTTTTTGCACAGTTAATTATTTTAGTCTGTCTATTTGTTAAAAAAGCTAGTTGATTGTGTTCTACTTTTATTCTCTTTTTTATTGTATATTTGTATATATTTATATTTATTATTCTCATTTCTATGATTGGGCTTGCTCCAGGACCAGGGTAACCTAATTTCGTCCCACCCATGTTTTACATGGGTTGTATGACAATAAAACTCCTTGAATCCTTGAATCCTTGAATCCTTGAATCCAAATTTCTCTTCATGGATTTCATGACTCCTTTCACACTGTAAAGGCCCCCAGTGCCAGAGGCAGCAAAACATACCCAAAAACATCACTGAACCTCCATCATGATTGACCGTAGGCACTGTCTTTTCTTTGTAGACCTAATTCTGTTTTCTGTAAACAGTAGAATGACTTACTTTTTCAAAAAGCTCTACTTTAGTCACGTCTGTCCACAAAACGTTCTTCCAGAAGGATTGAGGATTACTCGGGTACAGTTTCGAAAACCCCAGTCCAAGGCTTTTTTATGTCTGAGTTTAGTCTTTTTAAATCATAATGACAACAGAAACTTCAAAAATGACCCTGTTAAGAAGTTTACACAACTCTGGTGGTTTTGTCCTGATAAATGCACAAAAGTGAACACAAATGTGTTTGAATGTCTCCTAAAGGTAACCATCCTCACCTGTGATCTATTTGCTTGTAATCAGTGTGTGTGTATAAAAAATGAACAGGGTCATTTTTGAAGTTTCTGTTGTTTATTATTTAAAAAGAGTAAACACAGTTTTTTGTTATTAACTGTCTTCACCCAACCTCTAACCATTAGTGACAGAAAGGTTTTTGTGTTATCATTCATATTTTCTGAGGGGGTGTAAACTTTTAGGCACAACTGTATACTGTAACTGTAATAACAATAGGTAGAAATGAAGAGACAAGGCAAACATAATTTGAATTGTTTTTTTCAAATACATAATGAGTTACAATAAAGAAAAATAAGAGCAGCTTGATTGGCAAGGCCAGGCAAGAGGTGGGTGGGCCTCTGCCCAGCCCCCGAGTGAACATCTATGTGCGGACGTAGTGTCAGAGTGAAATAAAGAAATAAAAGAGGAAACCTCTACTGTTACCTGATTATCAGAGTTGTTAAAGAGGATCAATTAAATCCTCTTTGTTTTTTCTTCGGTTATTTATAAACTTTGAACTGTCTGAGATCCTACTCTCAGTAGTAGAACAGGGGACTCTAAACTTTCTGAAAGCCTTCAGCAGGAAAATTTTCCACTAGGAGGTCTCAAAGATTTACATTAAAGATTTTGAGATTCAGAGTACAGATTCAGATGAAAGATTATGAGTGAAAATTTAGTAAAGCCTTAAGCAGTCAGAGTAAAGATTGAGAGCTAAAATTCACAGATTAGGAGTAAGAATTGGAAGTGAGGATTCAAAACTCAGGGTACGGATTAAGGCTACAGACACGCAGACACACACACACACACACACGGACACACAGACACACACACACACTGACACACACACACACACACACACACACACACACACACACACATTCATCCTGGTGTGTAGAAACCAAATATAGAAACCAAACAGATAAAAACAATGCTGTGAGTCTGCACAACAGCTCAGTTCTAATGATGATCGTAGTCATTATGATGAACTCTCTTTTACACTCACTGTCTTGGCCTTGGTTCTCTTTATGCTTAATTAGTCCTGCTAATTATTTCTGTTTCCAAGCAACAAATTAAACTTTAGTCTTTGAGTCGGTGCACAGCCTGCAGACACTCTCCAATGCAGACTTTGGAGAACAGTTTACAGCCAGAGGTGAATAAGTTTGCTCACAAGTCTGGTCACATGATGCTACAGTTTTTTGTCTAATCTCATCCTTCAAGCTCCCTTAAAAAGATAAAACACATATGACAGGAGAACTGTTCACACAGGATCAGTGAAACAAAAGAGTTACAGCTGTGCTCAAAAGTTTGCATACCCTAGCAGAATTTATGATTTCTTGGCCATTGTTCAAAGAATGTGAATGATAACACAAAAACTTTTCTGTCACTCATGGTCAGTGGTTAGGTGAAGCCATTTATTCATAAACAACTGTTTACTCTTTTTAAGTCATAATGACAACAGAACCTTCCTAAATGACCCTGATCAACAGTTTACGTCGACACAGATGGTTTTAAATGTCTACTAAAGGTAACCATCCTCACCTGTGACCTTTTGCACACATAGTGATTACAAGCAGTGAGTTTCTGAGCTCCTGACAGACGCTTGCATCTTTCATCCAATGCTGCACTGACATTTCTGGATTCTGAGTCATGGGGAAAGTAAAATAATTATCAAGGGATCTATGGGAAATAGTAATCCTACCATGTAAAACAGGCAAGGGATACAAAAGATATTCAAGGAATTGAGGATACCAATAATCCATGTTCAAACTCAACTCAACTCAACTTTATTTATAGAGCACTTTAAAAACAACCATAGCTGAAAACAAAGTGCTGTACACATATGAAGAAACACTGAAACAAAGATAAAAAATCATATATAACACTTAAGTTATTGCTCCATTGTTTCATTGTTCCTAAAAACAAATTTAAGAACAATAAAAACAATAAGTAAAACTATAACTAAAAACAAACCATAAAACACTAAAACAGAGTCGAGTCTCATGGTGGGTTAAAAGCCAAGGAATAAAAGTTGGTTTTTAAGACGAGTTTTAAAAACAGACAGTGAGGTGGATACTCTTATGTGGAGGGGGACTGGTCAAACTCTAATTAAGGAGTGGAGAATAAGGGATTCTGTTGAAACCAAACCACAGTCAGGTAGATCAACAAAAATTAAGTACCAACTGCCAGGGAGAACCTACAAAAACCTACAAATAACTTCAGCTGAAATACAGGACCCTCTGAAGGAATGTGGTCTGGCTGTTTCAAGATGCACAAAAAGGAGGCACTTGAAGAAAAATGGGCTGTACGGTTGAGTTGCCAGAAGGAAGCTATTTCTACGCAAATGCCACTAAGTATCCCACTTACAATATGCTAAACAGCACAGAGACAAGCCTCAAAATTTCTGGAACAAAGTCATTTGGAGTAATGAGACCAAAATTGAACTTTTTGTCCACAACCATAAACATTGTTCCATCTGGAGAGGAGTCAACAAGGCCGATGATAAAAGGTCCACATTCCTACTGTGAATCACGGAGGTGGATCACTGAGGTCCTGGGGATGTGTGAGCTACAAAGGCTCAGGAAACTTGGTCAAAATTGATGAAGGAAGATAGGCTCTGACACCTCTACATCTCAAAGCAACTATGGTTACCTCAGGGATTGACTCAGAGTCCCTCCTTTCTTTGAGCTCCTCTCTGTAGGACACATAAATAGAGGACTTGCATATGTTTTCAGTACAGTGGGAGTCTCCAGTACATATATTTGTCACAATGCATAATATGATACTCATATAGCTACAGCAATGCCGTGATAGCAAATCAAAAGTTCTTCCTTGCCTGATAATTATGGTGTCATCAAAACTGAGGTGGGTCTAATGGTCTTATTCTGCTGCTGCTATTTCATCAGGGCGCATTTGAGAAAAAGCACTGATTATACTCCATTGAGAAGGAAGGAAATCTTGGATAGCCACTGAGGATAAATGCAGCTGAGAGATGTTATATCAGAGATGAAAAGACAACCCAGCGTGAAGATTACAGCAGCCATTTCTTTTGTGTGACTGCAGGCTAATAGAGCTGAGCGCTGTGAACACTTGGCAGAGTTGTAAAAGCACAGCTTGTTGTAAAGGTTTTCAGACAGCCTCCAAGATGTTGGAGGGATAATTATTTCTCTTTAATCTTACCCAGGCAAGCATTTTCCCGCTGCCGGCAGCCTCTGTGCAGAACTAAGCTAATCAGGACTCTGGTATGCCATTGTTTTGAGCATCATGACATGGAGCTGAGTCTTTTCCTCTCAGCTGACTAGGGGCAGTAGATCCATGTTGATTTGCTCTCAAAATTTATTAATTTTGCTAACACATTGCAGAAAGCTATTTGGTGGTCAGTATTAAGATGACTAACTGATTCACTGAAGTTTAAGGTTTTTACTCTCATAAATATGTGAATGAAGCATGAAGAGTGAAAAAAAATTCCAGAAAGTGAAAAATATGTATTTGTACATATTTCAACGGTGCATGAAAAAAAAAAATGTGTTCACTTTCTGAAATAACTGACAAAAAACCCTAGACTTTTTCATGACATTTTAATTTATCAGTATGCACCTGTATGTGACTCATTGCCATGTCATCCAGCTCTTATCTTCCTGTCATTTTCTCAGGAGATTGTTGATGGTCCGTCCACTTCCGCCTCTGCCACAGCTGATGGTGCCTTCTCCCAATCCACTGTGTCGACCTCTGCTGTGAACCCTGAGTCCTCCTCTGCCATGTCAGCCGCAAGCCCCGCAAGCCCTTCCCCCCGAAAAAAGAAAAGAAAATCCAATCCCATCGTGGATTTTTCGAAGGCAGAGAGTGAGAGGGAACAGAGCCGCCACGAGGAGAGCGAGGCCGAGACCGAGCGCTTCCTCACACTTTTTGAGCACATGGTTGATAAAATGTGATTGCATTTTCTTCAGGATTTGAAGAAATTCAAATCACATTTTGTCAAACATGCGAAGTGTTCTCAGGTTGGATTTGTTTAACTTTATTTTTTGCACATTTCTACCTCATTTTATCTCATTTAATGTTATGACTGTTTACAACCGTTTTTGGAGAGTGTTCTGTTCATATTCACACACAGATCAGTGACTAATAATCTGATTGCAGGCGGAGGGTATAAACTCAAATCCCACACCAGGTCAGAGTTTTACGCGCAAGTTTCATGTCAGACGAGAGCTCAGCGCAGATCCGTCTGAGCGGAGGTCAAATGAGTGCAGTGAGTTTTCAGACAGACCCAACAGAGGTTCATTGATTAATATTTAGATAGTTAGGATAGGTAGAATAGATTAGACTCCAAGAAAGTGTCTAGGATGTCACTCTACCGCTGTCAATCTCTGTAAAATACATCACATATGAAAATGCAGCGCGTTCTGTCGGCTGATCCCTTCATCTCACTTTTTCTTTTTTTTTACCTTTAACGACTCATTTTCAAACTTAAAAAGGCAGTTTTCTGTGATTAAAACATTTCAAAGTCCACAGTAGAGTTTGCAGAGAACATTCAGAGGGCGTTGGATCAAACTTTTTGAGTGTTGTCTTTTTTGTTTAGAGAGAGTCGTTATGATCACAGGATTTACCACCAGGATTGCCACTTCACTCCAAACAATATTATCATATTAATCTGTATTTTGAGTAAAAAAGTGGACTATTTATTAAAAAAAGACATTCATTTACATGTGGTCACCACTGAACGGCTCAAAATAATCATGAAACTCCGCTCCACCCGCACGTCATAGCGCAAAAGCGACACATTCCATCGTCATTTCTGATCACAAATAAATAATAATCCCTGAAACTGACGCAGTGAGCTCCTGTCACCTCTCAGTCTGTAGTGCGCTCAGGGTTCAGTCTGACTGCAGCTTCTGTCAGAACTGACAAACATTTCAGAAGCTACTTTTCTACGTTTTTGGACTCCAACGGAAATAAGTGATGATATGGGAGCTTATAACAGTGATAGGCCTATATACCACGGATTAATTAATTCATCTAAGTATAAAAATAGAATGTGTAAATGGATGAAAACAAAAATCGATTTTGAATCAAATTGTGACCCTGAGAATCAGAATAGAATCGAATCGAATCCAGAGCTTTCATTAGCCACTCGGGCTTCGCAGGGTGGTTGAGGGTCAAAGATGTCTTGTGCCACATCACTGTCTGGCTCCAGCATGTCACCATTGTCCAAACACACTTCTTGTGTAAGAGGGCATAGGTAGCTATGACCACCGGGGAGAATGCTGGCTTAATCTCTAGGGCTTTGAAAAGGGTAGACCTCCATCTCGTCTTCAAGACACCAAAAGCCCTTTCAATGATGCTGCGACCCCGGGAATGGTGATAGTTGAAGCGGGACTCTGTGCGTCCCCTGACAGGTTCTTTGTAAGGTGTTATGAGACTGATTGGTTTGTCCAGACGGGGATAGCCTCCGTCACCAAGAATGATGTAATCTGTGGGAGGGTACTTTTGTGTCCTGTAAGAAGTGCTGTTTTTCAGTACGCGTGTATCATGCACTGACCCCGAATAACCTACAAAGATGTCCAGAAACTTTCCCTTGGAATCACAAATGGCCTGCATATTTATTGAGAAGAAACCTTTGCAGTTCAAGTAATCTATTCTGTGCTGAGAGGGAGGTTTGACTCGGAAATGTCAGCCATCTATTGCACCAACAACATAGTTTTGGACAGGGGTTCCTGAAAGCTGCCCAAATCCTTCTCCAACTGCGTCAAGGTCTTCAGGCTGTGGGAAATGGAGGGCCAGCTTCAGGTTACGCCAGATCAGTCGTGCAACTCTATGTGTTACACGGTGAACAGTGGTCTTTGGCACACTGAAGACGCTGGAAACAACCCGATAGGAAAACCGTGAGCCAGCCAGTAGACATAATAATAATAATAATAATGCATTTTATTTCACGGCGCCTTTCACGACACCCAAGGCTGCCTTACAAAGGGTAAAAAACACATAAAAACAAAATAAAGTTAAAAAACAGCAACATTAAAGCAATAGAATAAGGGACAATATGGAGCAGTTAAAAACAGTAGGTATTATGAAACAGATGAGTTTTGAGTTTTGACTTGAAGATGGGGAGGGTGGCAGAGTTACGGAGGTCCGGGGACAGTGAGTTCCAGAGCTGGGGAGCAGAGCGGCTGAAGGCCCTGCTCCCCATAGTGCTGAGACGGGCAGGGGGTACAGTGAGGTGGAGGGAGGAGGAGGATCTGAGGAAGCGAGGGGGGGTGTTTACATGAAGGAGGTCAGAGAGGTATGGAGGAGCCAGGTTATGGATGGATTTGAAGGTGTACAGGAGGATTTTGTAGGTGATCCTTTGTTTTATTGGGAGCCAGTGAAGTTGTTGAAGGATGGGGGTGATGTGGTGGGAGGATGGAGTTTTGGTGATAATACGGGCGGCAGAGTTCTGAACCAGCTGGAGTTTATGGAGGGATTTTTGTGGGAGACCAAAAAGAAGAGAGTTGCAGTAATCGAGGCGGGATGTGACGAGGCTGTGGACAAGGATGGCGGCGGTGTGGGGAGTGACCGCTAGTTGAGAGCCCCAGCCATGGTCCTGTTCCCTCTGCAGGAGTCTCTGCAGACCCTGCATGGCTCTTCTGCTCAGACGGAAGTCCTGCTGTAGTTCGGCCTCTACATTGAACCACAGCCGCAGTATAGGCACGTCCTGGTTCAGCTTGCAGTACACCATAGCATGGCCACTCTAGAAAGATCACAATAAAGATATTATACATCTGTGTGTGCAAAATATGTACAGTAGAGCACCATGCAATATACACCAGGACTTTACAAACGGGCGATGTGCAATGACACTGACAATTTTTGATACATCTGCAAACATAGTTTATTGTTTGCTTGTTTTATGTTATTTTTTTATATGTCTTACTGATCCTGCATAGCTAACATCATCCTGCCTATGGACTACAGAGGTAAATTATCCACTGGCTACATTCTTATATACTTTTATGTAAATGTTTCTGAAGATGTACTGTCCCTAATGCTTTGAATACATATATTTGAAATAATCTGAAATTACAAGGTGACACTACAAAAAAATGTATTTTCCAAAAGCAAAATATATACTTTTTAAGTAAAATCCTGTATTAAAAACAGTTTCCCCCTGCCCGCTCCCCCCACCCACAACTGCATCTGCCTTTCCATACCAAACAAACAGACTAGTGTTTGGAACAATGCATGTGTAGCATAGTCTTTAAAATCTGCACGCAGATCATCACACAATAAACACAAATCAAAAGCGTTAAGTAACAGCTCCCTTTATGAAAGGCCTCGTCTCAAATGAATGGATACAATATCACCATTGAACCGATGTGAAAGTTAAAGTTGGCATGTGGTCAGCTAGGCAAGCTAGCCTACAACGATACGTACGTATTTGCAGTCTACTCTACATATCTGTGTCTGATCCATCAGTGTTCCCGTGCGTCGGAAGAGTCTTCTCCTTCGTACTGCTTTTCTTTTAGCTGTGGACAATCTCAAAAAGATGCCAAAAGCCCACACAAAAGACATTAACACAGCAGACGGCATTGTAGCCGATCCTGTAAATGCTTCTGCCTCCTTCTTCTTCTTCTGAATTGACAGACTGAACGCTGCTTTGGCATAATGCTGCCCCCCACAGTCAAAAGATGTATCTGCATTTAAGGGGTGTCCCATTTCTAAGTCACAAAATAGCCCTTAACACTTGGTTTTGAGGGCTACCAAGATTGATGGTTGAGCTTGAGGGTTGAGCTTGAGGGTTAAGACAGGAATTGGAATTCACCCTTGGACTGGACTCACACCTTTCTTGGCGAGCACAGGCGCACCGGAAAACCAGAAACTAGGCTGCCACCACTGGTCAGGATTCACCGACAGATTCTCAATGTCGGACACAGAAGGCGAGTTCGACAGCTGGGACTCAGGCAGACGGGTAAGGGAGGAACAGAAGCTAGTCAATACCTTGCAGTCCAGCCGAGGGTGAGGCGTTCAAGGCAGAACCAGGAACAAAACTTGTCTGCAACGGGTAATCAATCCAGAAGACAGGTCTGGGGTTCTCAGCATGAAGGTGAAGACAGTCTGACGCTGGCTGTGTGTGGAACCAAAAAGTCCATCAAGGACTTGTGTCTCTGATGTCTCAAACAGGTCTTTACAGGATAGAAGTTCAGGAACTACTCTACCATGACCAATGTGAAGGCAAGAACATTCATGTAAACAGTACATGCTCAAAAATCAAAGTAATTCAATCACGTATTTAGTCACTTTTCTGTTAAGTAACGAGTAACTATAACTGACGACACTTTTTAAGTAATTTGCCCAACACTGGTTATAGGATCTTAATACTGAATAAGTCCACAGAGTGCTGTCAGTCTATTTCATGGGTCTAAAATCATGCTGTAATGTGATGTAATTATGAATAAAATCCTAATCTGTTTGAGAATCACATACATAAAACCTTCTTATGTAATTAAGAGGCCCCCCCCTCCCACCTGGGCTTCTCCGACCACATCTCCATCATGCTGATCCCTGCTTACCGTCCTCTGCTCAGACGCCACACACCAACACGAAAGACCATTACGGTGTGGCCCAGTGATGCTGTCCCAGCACTGCAGGACTGTTTTCAGTGCACGGACTGGCAGGTCTTCAGAGAGGCAGCTGCTCTTCTCCCTCTCCACTTGGATCTGGAATATACATCTTCTGTCCTCAGTTACATCAGTAAGTGCACAGAGGATGTCACCAGCACCAAGACCATAACAGACTTTCCCAACCAGAAACCCTGGTTAAATGTAGAGGTTTGGTCTCTGCTGAGAGCCAGGGATGCTGCGTTTAAGTCTGGTGACAGAACGGCACTCAGAGCGGCTAGGAGAGAGCTGACGCTGGAGTTAAGAGGGCCAAAGCCTCATATGCTCAGAAGATACAGGGACATTTAACTTCCAACGATCCTCGGAGTATGTAGAGGGGCATAAAGTGCATCACAGGCTATAACATCAGAGGTACACCATGCCCCAGGGACCCCTCTCTGCCGGACGCTCTCAACTCATTCTATGCCCGCTTCAATGACTCAAATACCTCTCCCAGCAACAGACTCACCCCTCCACCAGGAGAAGAGCCCCTCAGCGTGACTGCAGCAGAGGTGAGGAGGACCCTCCTGAGGATCAACCCACGAAAAGCTGCTGGTCCCGACAACATCTCTGGGCGGGTGCTGAAGGGCTGTGCAGACCAGCTCGCTGAGGTACTGACGGACATTTTTAACACCTCCCTCACACAGGCAGCCGTCCCCACCTGCCTGAAGACGGCAACAATAATCCCAATTCCCAAAACCACCACTGTGACAGGCCTAAATGACTATCGGCCAGTAGCCCTTGTTGAATCTAATTTTCGGGCTCGCTTATTACTTGTTGAATCTGTCACCTTAATATAAGGTGGGGGAGGTCCCCCATTTCTACTGCATAATGTCTCATCCTAGGTCTCTTAATTCTAAGACATTTACCCATGAAACAATGATGAAAAGAGGAGTCCAAATCAGCAGGAGAGTCCAGTCAGCTTGAATCCAGGAAAAAGTTTATTCAAGTCTAGCCATCTCTAACAAAGCTTCTGGGTTGAAAGATTTGCAGCACGTTAAATATTCTGTACCAACTGATAACACTAAACAACATGAACAATGACTGAAAAGAAACCGCTTGCATTTCCTAAACCTTCTAACAAAACTCTTAGCCTAAAAACCCTCATCCTTTCTTCCAACATAACCTCTCCATCCCAAAAACCTGTGTAGAAAAACCCCCGTGTAAAAGAGCCCCTCTCCCTTAAGAACCCTGTGGACGTCCCTTCTCCAGTGGTGATTGGCTGTCATTTGGTGCAGCAGGGCCTTGTAGGGGGGACAGGATACCACCTGATCAATGAAATCGTCAATGGCCAGAAATCTGTGGGTCAGCTCAGCTGCTGTGTGCTTTGAATAGTCTGGACACAGGAGAACAACATTTTTTGTTTATGGCCTTGTCTTCTCCTGGAGACAGCCTTCTGACAAACGCGACAGCTGGCATCTATATGTAAGGATATCTGAGGATTTGCCCTCAGTCAGGTAAATTGCTTACTTTAATCAAAAAAATCCACAACACCCTCACCTGATAGTCATGAAGTGCTTCGAGAGATTGGTCATGGCCCGCATCAAAGACTCAATCAGCACCACAGTGGACCCACACCAGTACGCCCACAGGAAAAATAGATCCACAGAGGATGCCATCTCTTCTGTGGTCCACACAGCCCTCACCCACATAGAAAAGAAAGACTCTTACGTCCGCCTGCTCTTTGTGGATTTCACATCTGCCTTTAACACCATCAGACCACAGACTCTGACCCAAAAGCTGTTCTCACTCGGACTGAGCTCCACCCTGTGCAACTGGGTCCTAGATTTCCTGACAGACAGGCCGCAGTCTGTGAGGATCCATGACGTCTCCTCCTCTCCCATCATCCTCAGCATCGGCTCCCCCCAGGGCTGTGTGCTGAGCCCCCTCCTGTTCACCTTGCTCACATATGACTGCTCAGCGATAAGCCCAAGCTGTCTGATTGTGAAGTTCGCAGACGACACTGCTTTGATTGGACGCATCACAAACAATGACGAGTCCGACTACAGGAAGGAGGTGGAACACCTGGAGGGCTGGTGCAGAGACAACAACCTCTGCATCAATGTGAAGAAGACGAAGGAGATGATCGTGGACTTCAGAAGGAGCAGACATCTCCTCCCTCCCCTGCACATCGGAGGAACAGCGGTGGAAGTGGTCTCCAGCTACAAGTATCTGGGCGTGCACATCTCGGACGACCTCACCTGGTGCACCAACACTTCCTCTCTGGTCAGGAAGGCACACCAGCGGCTCTACTTCCTCAGGAGGCTGAGGCGCGCCGGACTGGGGAGCTCAGTCCTGACGGCGTTCTACAGGTGTGCGGTGGAGAGCATCTTGTGTTCCTGCATCACTGTGTGGCACGGCAGCTGCTCTGTGGCAGAGAAGAAGGCTCTGCAGAGGGTAGTGAAAGCGGCACAGAGGACTGTGGGATGCAGTCTTTCAACTACCACGGACATATACTCCTCCAGATGCAGGAAACGGGCCTCCTGCATCATGAAAGACCCCACCCATCCCGCACATGCTCTGTTTGTCCTTCTCCCCTCAGGCAGGAGGCTGCGGAGCATCAAGAGCAGGACTACCAGACTGAGGAACAGCTTCTTTCTTGAAGCTGTGAGACTGTTGAACTCTGGTGGTCCCCTTTAGTGCCCCCCCTGCAATATTTGCACATATTATTATTATTATATTTATTACAAAGGCTAGTTGATTGTGTTCTTATTTTATTCTCTTTTTTTATTTGAATACACTGCCTGGCCAAAAAAAAAGTCGCCACCTGGATTTAACTAAGCAAATAGGTACGAGCCTCCTATTGGATAATTACTCCATGGGCGATTATCTTTTAGTTGGCAACAAGTTGTTTAACCCCAACTGGTGCAATGAGTTGCATCTCATTTCCTAAACAACCATGTTGAAAGACACATCCTGTGGTCGTGGAAAAGATGTTCATCTGTTTAGGAAGGGTCAAATCATTGGCATCGAGCAGAGAAAACATCTAAGGAGATTGATGCAGAAACTACTAAAATTGGGTTAAGAACTGTCCAACGCTTTATTAAAAACTGGAAGGATGGTGGGGACCCATCGTCTTCCAGGAAGAAATGTGGCCGGAAAAAAATCCTGAATGATCGTGGCTCAAAAGACCATGACAAAGGGAGACAAACACCATGTACCCTTTTTAAATAATACTTTATTTAAACAAGGTTAAGCCAATCAAACCAAATCAGAACTCAAACCTAAGTATTGACTGCATGAAATGTGGGAGATCAGTAGAATCAGTGGTGTGTGGTGTGCATGTGTGGACAGTGTGTGTGTGAGTGTTGAGGAGTGTAAACCAAGCAAAAGGTTAACCTAAGAAAACATGATTAACCAAAACCAAAACACAATGTACCTGTTGGGAGGGAAGCCAAGAGAGAGAGTGTCAGTCAAAGCCAGAACTTAAATAACTTCAGCACACTGAGCTCAGGTGTGCTGAATCACTCCAATTGACATCCTGCAGGGAGAAGGCATGTTAACCACTCCCCAAAGATGACATCACTGACCTGCTAGGGCATCACAGCGATCACGTAAACATGTGGTGAGATCAAATGGAAGAAAAACAACAGTAGAACTCAGGGCTATGTTTAATAGTGAAAGTAAGAACATTTCCACACGCACAATGAGAAGAGAACTCAAGGGATTGGGACTGAACAGCTGTGTAGCCTTAAGAAAACCACTAATCAGTGAGGCTAACTGGAAAAAAAAGGCTTCAATTTGCTAGGGAGCGTAAAGATTGGTCTCTGGAGCAATGGAAGAAGGTCATGTGGTCTGATGAGTCCAGATTTACCCTGTTCCAGAGTGATGGGCGCATCAGGGTAAGAAGAGAGGCAGGTGAAGTGATGCACCCATCATGCCTAGTGCCTACTGTACAAGCCTGTGGGGGCAGTGTTATGATCTGAGGTTGCTGCAGTTGCTCAGGTTCAGCAACAGTATGTGCTCAAAGAATGAGGTCAGCTGACTACCTGAAGATACTGAATGACCAGGTTATTCCATCAATGGATTTTTTCTTCCCTGATGGCACGGGCATATAGGTTCTACTGTTACGGTCCTAAGTAGCCCGAGTTTATCACTTTCTCACCAAGTCCCTCGTACTCTGTAGTAAAAGTGTGTACCTAACCGGAGGTGTCTCAGCAGACCTTAACCCCATTGAGAATCTTTGGGATGTTCTGGAGAAGACTTTGTGCAGCGGTCAGACTCTACCATCATCAATGCAAGATCTTGGTGAAAATTAATGACACACTGGATGCTTTATTTAGAACACTGTAACGTCTTCGAATAGCTTTGTTACGGTGTCGCTTACGCACGACATTAGTTTCGATTTCCGCCAGGTTGGTTTATACTCTCATATATTGGAAAAAAGTCCCCCACTGAAAAAAAAAACCGGTCCGTCACATAAACATATATAAATAAGTAAGAGTAAAGAATGTTAACCCGAACGAGGCCCTCCAGAGTAACCAAATTTCATTCCATCCATGTTTAACATGTGTTGAATGACAATAAAACTCCTTGAATCCTAGAATCCTTGAATCCTTATAATGAATAAGTTCAAGTAATGGAATTAAAACCTAGAGTTCAAAAGAAGCTGATATACATTCAGGTATGATGCAGTGTAAATATTCCCTTCATCTGGCATAACATGCACCACCTGTGACCATTCTGAAATGTTATTGTAATTTATTTTGAGTGCTCATCATCACTTGACAAGACCTGTTTTAACAATGTACCTATAGGCTATATTAATGTGCTTATTCTGGGTTCACAGAAAATGTTACATTATTGTTGTTTTTTACAGTTAAATGTGGTTTGGAGGTTTCTGGAGTGAATTGGATGCAGAAAGTCCTTCTCTTTCTGACACTCTCCCCCACAGCCTAATATTGGCAGGTGTGTTTTAGTAATATGAGACTATCAGACTTTCTCTTTATTTCCTGTTACATTTTCTTCATTCACTGGAGCTTGGTTCTCAGGTCTCCGGTATCAGCAGGGTTTGTGGTTGATCCAACACAGCATTGTTCTGCATGTTCAAAGACAGGAGGCAGAGATGAAGTGAAGCTGTGAAACTCATGTGAGCTATAGAAGTGATGAAAAGGAACATAAAACAAACAAGACTATTAACATGGGGGAAAAAAGAAGAAACAAATCCAGCTGGGACATCAACCAATCTACTGCCTCCTGACTGCCCACTCTCTTATCCATGCATCAACATTTGATCTGTGATGAGCAATCACACTATTATTCCCAAGGAGACAGTTTGAAGACACAGGCTGCTCAAAGTTTCACTGGAATCAAAGTTTTTTCTCTGAATCTGCTTCACTTGTTTCAGAAATGAAAAAGATCCTCAGACTGAACACAAATAGTTCAACAAGTTTCCTTTGCTCTGTGTGTGAGTGTGTGTGTGTGTGTGTGTGTGTGTGTGTGTGTGTGTGTGTGTGTGTGTGTGNGGTTTCCCCCTCTCTGCCTGTTTGCCTGAACACAGCAGATTATTAAATGTGTCTATACTGTTGAGATTGAGTGTGTTTGCTGCGCAGCAGGCGCTCATCCAGCAGCAGTTATTAGACTTCCTGCATGGCTTCAGCTTATCCTAAAACAATAATATAAGATCGACTTGAATAAATCAGAGTCTGGATGCAGGCCTCATACTCAAAGTGTGTCTGCACTTCAGCTCTGGGCGCTGCTGGCTGGTTGAATGATCGGCCCAATGACTGGTCGGCAGTAATAAGCTGCAGATCAGCAGTATTGAGTTAGTTGAATCTGGTAGAATCTATTAGTTCTGGAGAATTTCAAGTGAATGTGCAAACAGAGCCGACACTATCAGCTGGCTGCACACCTGGGGAGAAAGAGCGAGAGTGGGAGAGAGAGACCAAGAGTAAAGGAGGAAAGGGAGTGCTGAGATGATGCCTAATGTGGTGTGTAATGCTGTTTTTCTGTCTGTGATTGGCTCCATTTAACCCCGAGTAACCCCTCACCCACCCCCCCACAGGCCAGCTGGCTGGGCTCCTGCCGACGTACCAGCCAGCAGATACCAGGGAGGGGCGTGAGCTGCTTTCTGAAGGTGCTTCAGAAAGGAAACTCATCTTTATCTGTCTTTGGCCTGCTCACTAGCTCTGCTGTCTCAGCCACATCCCCAGACAGTCAGCACAAACCTGTATCCTTGCAGGGGCATGTCCGGGTGTGAGGGCAGGGGTGGAGGAGGTAGGATGTGAGGGAAGAGGGAGGAGTACAAAGACGTGAAACAGACTTCATAGATTCAGTCACCCTCAGTTTCCATTTCTACGACCCTGCATGTAATTACAGTTGATAGAGAAATGAGCCATCAAAGTGTTTCAAATAGCTGAGTGTTGAATCTTCAGACTTTTTGAATGTCCTGACCTATGATAGAGCACCTGAGCTCTGACTCTGACATGTTTTAAACTCAGTACAGAGGCTAAAGACATAAACCCACATCAGGGTGTTATCTAATTTGATATTTCTCTCAGCATCAGTCTGTTAAATCCTCCTTCCCCAGCCGTGAATAAAGCCAGCCATGAAATCCAGCGAACACACTCTGTAAAATGAGAATATTGTGTTTTGGGGAATCCCTCAGAGAGACAGAGTGATGTGTTTAAGGAAAGAGTAAAATACATGGAGGAATATTCTCCTTGACAGCAACACGCTGCACTTTATTTGCACGTTTAAAGATGACTATTTTAAGAGCTAATGTATTTTCCTTTGTCTCCTCTGCTTTCTGTCTGTATTTCTCACACTGTCACTCTGTGCTTTCCTCTTAATACCCTGCTTTCCCTCCCCTCCCCTGTGCTCTCTCTCGCTCCCCGGCTCTTCCGAGTAGAGCCCTATAACCAGCAGTGATTTGATTACTCTGCGTACCTACGCTCTTTCTTTGTTATCAGCCTTCATAAATGTTTAAGGAGCATTAAGGAGACGCTAGTGGAGCAGACGGACAGCAGGGATATCTTAATGCTTAAATGACCATTACCCTTCTCCATTTACAGATTAAAAGCTTTACTTTGTTTCCTCCGCCTACTACTCATCCACCCATCGCTCGCCGCCATCCCTCTCTCTGCATTTGTCTGACAAGCTCTGGAGAATTACTTCTATGTGTGCAGATGATGGCAATGAAGACAAGGGTGGGGGTTGGGGGGGGTAATGAAAAAGAAGAATGTAAAGAGTGCAGGAAAATTATAGCTTTAGATGAGACGATGAAGTCATCTTTGAAGGTCAGATCTGATCCTGTTCATCGAGGCCTCTGAGACACGTACAGATGTTGAAATCATGTTTGAAATCCAAACGTCAACAGTAGGACTAAAGAAACATGTACATTTCATGGAGGATGAAGCATGTTTTTTTTGGCTCAAAGAAGAAGTGAAGCAGCCAAACCATTGCTCCAAAAAGCCCTGGTCCGTATGGCACAGACCCTGTGTGTCATGTCACCAGTACACCACCAGGTATTGTGATGCTACTTTGTGTACACATGCTTGCAATAACTATCTGACAGCCGCCAGGATATCCCATATTTCTCCTGAGGTGTGTCACCCCCTCCCATACAATGACATTTTAGAGTTCAAGACTCTTAAAGGTTCATGGTATGTGAAGCTGTCCAAGACTCTGCTCATGGGGAGTAATAGGTGGGTCAATGAGGTGACGTCCCTTTTTTGTGTCTGAGTGTAATATTTCCTTCCATCATGAATTGAGTATTTCATCACATGTATTTCTTCATTCTATGAAACCTGTCCTATTTGAATACATCTTTAAACTATTAAAATATAACATGTTTTTTGTGTTTTGGTTCCTCAAACCCCCAAAATGTCAGGTGGTGCAACCGTCCTGACAAGTATCCACAGTAATTAAACTCTAAAAATTGAATGTCAGTCATTGTAAATGGAAATTAAAAATACATTGGCATTATTTTATGCTTGAACCTTTTTAAATAAAACATTCTTTGCAAATAAAAAGAATTTTAAAGCTGTTGAGAAATTTAAAAACTTCTGTCCCGTAATTTTCACCTTGTCAAATGTCAGGGTGGTGCAACCGTAACATTAGACTTTTATTTTACAGTGAAGAGAATAAAACAGGAAACTGCATCAGCCAGAGGAGCCCAAATGACATTTGTGACCAAGTGGAATAGTTTGTAGATTTCTCTGAAATACTGATAAAAAAGGTTTTTTCACTTCATTGGTGACTGGAACAATTTCCATGTCAGGTGGTACAACCAATGTAATAATGTGAAATGTTATTTTAACATCAAATTATTTATCTTATTCACAAATAAAAGAAATGAAACACACAAAATGAAAATGTATGAGTCACTACAGACACTTGAGAGATACTTGCCAATAATTTCACATAGAAAAAATAACAGGAACATATAAATATATTTTCATATATTTGGTTGCGCCACCTGACATTTTTGGGTGCTCAAATTAAAAATACTAAAAAATAATGAACCTAAAAACTTTGAAATGTTGGTCAACAACTAAAATTTGTTAGAAAACATAATTCTTCACTCGGAAATATATTTTTTTATCCATTTTCAAAGGACTTTTTAAAAATAAGTTTTTAGACCCTCTTTTTGTCATTGACCCAGGTGCAAAAGAGCTGATCTGCTTTGGAGTGCAGCAAGGGGGATTTAAGGATCTAAGAGAGAAAGTTGATCAAACATTTACTAAACCAAAAAATCATTAACCAAAAAATAAACTAACAATAACCAAACGTTAACTAAATGTGGCAGGCAGCACCTGCAGCACTACTGTTGCTCCTGCTCCCTCTCCTCCTCTAACCCCTCCCCTTTCCCAATCAGGCCTGGCAAGAAAAGGCAACTGAGACCTGCAGTCGACCTCTGCATCCTGACTGCTGGTGGTAGACCTGCTGCTGTTTTTGTCCCTTAAGTTTTGTTTGTTTTTGCCACCTTTAGTTTGGTTTGAGGCTGCACGGTGGCGCAGCGGGTATTGCTCCAGCCTCACAGCAAGAAGGTCGCCGGTTTGATTCCCCGTTCGGGCATGGTTGGCCTTTCTGTGTGGAGTTTGCATGTTCTCCCCGTGCATGTGTGGGTTCTCTCTGGGTACTCCAGCTTCCTCCCACAGACCAAAAACATGCCCACGTTAGGTTAATTAATTATTCTAAATTGCCCGTAGGTGTGAGTGTGTGCGTGAATGGTTGTTTGTTTCTATGTCAGCCCTGCGATTGACTGGCGACCAGTCCAGGGTGAACACCGCCTTTCGCCCATTGACAGCTGGGATAGGCTCCAGCCACCCGCGACCCTGAATAGCAGGATAGACGGTTAAGAAAATGGATGGATGGTTTGGTTTGATTTGTCCCTTTAGTATCATTTGGTTTTGCCACCTTTAGTTTGGTTTGTTTCCCCTTTAGTATCATTTACTTTTGCCCCTTCAGTTTGGTTTGTTTCCACTTTTGCTTTGGTTGGCTTCTCCCTTTGATTTTGGTTGTTTTGTCCCTTTGCTCCTCAGTTAGTTTGCATTGTGTTCTGAGTTAGCCCATAGTTAGACTCTGTGTTTCTTCTGTTATTTTCTTTGGATTGTTTCATCAGTGTCCTTAGTTTATCTTCTCCTCAATTATTGATTTGGTTTCTTTACCAAATGGGTTTGCTTATTGTTTCTTTTGTTGTTTAACTACTCTGTGTCTTTCAGAAGTTGAGCCCACTAGTTTGGGAGGCTAAGCACCCAGGGTGGGGGCCCTCCACCTTTTGCATGTGTTTGACACTGGGTCACTGATTTGTAGTGAGGTTTGAAGTGTGTGTGTGTGTGTGTGTGCGCTGTGCCTCACCGGTGAGTATAAGGTAGAACTCCATTGCACTTCCCTCTGTAGTCTACCTCCCTTCTAGTGGCCTTAGCTTACTGTAAGTTAATTTTGTTGTTTGGGATTCATTAATTTAGTAAATTAGTTTATGTTGGAGGTTTGCTGAATATTTTAGCCATTTTAGCTTTTGTAGAAGGCCTGTTTTAAAATGTGTAAGAATGAAAATAATCTTTGAACCTCATTTGTGTTTTCCTATCTAAATGTTTAACTTTGTCCCTTTTTTCTCTCTCCTAGGTTAAATTTCTTGAAGTTAGATTTCAGTTTCACCTTTTCTTAAATTTAATAAAGATTTTGAACTTGTTTGAAACACCGTCTCTGCCCCTGTCAGTACTTACCTGTATGACCTTATTGTAAAATTCTTTTCAAGTCCTAAGGTTTAGTTCCTGGGGTGCAAGTCCCCAGGAAGCTTTGCAGGTACTCAACAAAATTTATTAAAAATCCCACCCTGCTACACAAATAATCAACCTCATTCACCCTCGTACATCCTCTTTCAACAACTATAGGGCCTGATTTACCAACAGCTTGCGTGGAAAAAAAGTGCAAACTTGATAGTGCATGCAAAGCTGATTTACTAACCAGGTGCACCTTGGGTTGCATCTCCCATATAAGCATCATTATGTGCTATCCATTTAGCATCTCTGCCTTTTGAATATGCAGAATACATGCAGATTACCAGAATGTGCAAAATACTAAGGATAGAAGATAAAAATGTTGTTTTTCAGAACCTGCTAATGATTTCTCAAATGTGAAACTGTTTACAGTCTGTACTTTGGCCTCTATCTTAGCATGTGTGAATGACAGGTGCAAACTGGCGCAGCGTCACGCACAAACGGCCGTGGTTAAATAAAACAAACTATAGATAAATATTTAGATACCTCCAAACACCATATGATAGATATACCAGATGATAGTCAGCTTTACTTGTCAATGAAGCCAGAGGAAACCATCTAGATACCTTGACTTGAAGTGTTTCTCAAAGATGTCAGGACCTAGATGAGCAGAAATTTCTTACTGCTAATCTCAGAAAAGACTGAGGTCCTTGTTCTCGGACCTAAACACCTCAGGGAGGCTTTTCTGGTGAGATAATCACCTTGGATAGCATGCACCATGTTAGGAATCCCAGAGATTTTTTTTGTTAAGGACTTGTCCTTTAACTCTTTCATTGAACAGATCTCAGGAACAGCATATTTTCATCATTGTAACATCAGGAAATCATTCACATTTTGTCACAGAGGAATGCAGAGACTTGAGTTCATGCTTTTTTTCTGCATGCTGCATCTCAGGTACTGACTAGAACTAGGAGGAGAGAGCACATCTCTCCAGTGTTTGTGTCTCTACACTGGTTACCCATAAATCTAGAATAGAATTGAAAATCTTCTTCTGTCTTTAAATACTCTTAATGGCACTCGGCCATCTTATCTTATAAAGCTCAACGTTCCATATTGTTTGTCTATACCACTGCACGCACAGCACGCAGGTCTGCTCATCATGCCTACAGTCTCTAAAAGTAGTTTGAGAGGCCTGTTAATGGTATCGCATCTTGAGATAATGTGTGTTAAAATGTGGCGCTACATAAGTAAAGATTGATAGATTGATAGTTTGATTGATTGAAATAAATTATCATGTGTGTATCACTACTTTATTGATCCCTGATCAGACTTTAGACAGACAGCAGCCCATCAGACTCTGGGTGTCACTCACTGCTTTCATTTGATGTACAGTCATATGAAAAAATCAGGACACCCCATTAAGCGGTAAAATCTTTATCAAGAAATGTTCACAAAACAATATCTAAACATTTCCCACTTAAAATGGCTACAATCACCCACAGGTGTATCAGATCATGTGCATATAACCAGAACATCCTTACCCAGCATCTTGAAGGAGGCTTACCCTTTTTAAACCTCAGACATTTAGTTTTGTGTGCCCTTGTCAATTGAAGTGAAAGTAAGCACCGTGGTGAGCTTCCAATCGCTGTCCGAGGCCTTCAGAACAAAAAATTGGGCCACTTATCAGTCCGGTGAGGGATTTAAAAGATATCAAAAGAATTTGACATCAGCCATTCCACCATCTGGTAAATTGTTCACAAGTGGAGGACACTCAAAACAGCTGCCCACTGCATGAAAAGCCAGATTTCCAGCCCTGTGAATTGCCGGAAACCTCCCATGTTCCTGGCAATTCACAGGCCATGAAGGGGATGTTTCCCTGTGACGTAAACGGACCAAGTTCCTGGGGCTGGGGGCTCCGGGTTGGGTAGGGGGTAGGTGTGTGGGGAAGGGGACTGATCACTTTCACAACTCATGTCAGAGGTGTGAAAAAAAGTTAGCATCTGGTCTGCCTGACTGGTATCAGTCAGGTCAATCGTTGGATGAAACAAGATTTGAAAACAAAAAAAAACTACACCATGATTGGTTGGCATATTTGCTGCTGTTGGTCAACCTCTGGACAATTATGATACCCTCGAACCTCAGCCGTGCCTCGTAATAAAAATTATTATAGTAATGATTCTAAAGACTTATTATGGAAAGGAAACAAATATATAAAAGACAGGCATGTTGAAAAGTAAGAGGTTTATTTAAAAGTAAAACAAGATACAGAAATTGCTTTTTACAACATGAAAATAAAAAACAATACAATCCAAAGTTATTAATATGTACACATACCCAGGTATTTATTGCAATTCAAGTCACTCAAGTCCAATCAGTAGCTTGACATAATACAACGGTGAGTGGTGAACTACCAGAGGGTAAAATAAAAAGTTAGGTTACCCAAAACTGAAAAACAGAGTACATTTCAGAACAATAACACAAAATGGGTTAACAATTGATAGCTGTCCTGCAGCAACGGAGGGTGACCAAGCCTTAAAAAGCTGCTGCTCCTAATTCCTACAGGTGTTCCGAGTTTGCTTGATTACTAACAAGCCCCTCTGTCAGCATAAAAGCAGTGTTTGAACACAATGTGGTACCATACCCTCGTGAGCATCAGTTGAACAGTATTGTACTCCAGAAAGTCGTGTGTTGCTACAGAAATGGCAAGAAAAAAGCCAATTAACAGTGGAAGAGAGACAGACCATCATAACACTGAAAAATGTAGGTCTTTCCTTCAGAGAAACTGCAAAAAGAGTCAAGGTGTCAGTGAGTAAAGTTTGAATTATTTGAACACCAGAACAGAAGACATGTTTGGCGTAAACCAAATACAGCATTCCCGGGAAAGAACTTCATACCAACTGTGAAGCATAGAGGTGAAAATGTCATGGTTTGATGATGCTTTGCTGCAGCAGAACCTGGTCAGCTCACTATCCATCCATCCACCCATTTAGCAATAAGAATGGTTTTTCATCACCAGACTGTTCAACACCTACAGGGGCACTAAGAAATAACTGTAGAATCTCACTCGATGACCCTCCGAAATTGCGGAATAAAAAAAGTGGTATTGTATAGAAACACTTAATAGAGTAGTAAAAAAGGACCTACTACCCCACCATAAGTTTCACTCCAGGTGCCTGATGGTCTCCAGTAAATCACCGGTGGACCCAGAGTAGTGTAAGTGTGATCAGTTTTTTTCCTCCATCATAATAGTGCTGAATTTCTAGTTGACTGGCTGATGTTCAGATCTCTTCAGGACACAAAGTGCTTTGTTGTTATACAATTACAGCTTAAAGCTGCATATCAAATAAACATGTCCCCATCCACAAGTTAGACCAACACTGCTGACAAACTGATTTCATAAAAATTCAATGTTTCCTGTTTAACACTGACCAACCCAAATATAAAAACCTTGTCCTTCTTTAATCACTGTATCAGGGTTTTAAAAATTGAAGCTTGTCTTCAACTTGACAACTTCTTTGTCTTTGACTTAGGTTGCATCATGGCCTGAGGTGGAACCAAAGTTATAGGGGGAACCATGGACTGTGGTGGGACCATGAGCTAGGCTAGAGTGAAACCATTGACTGATGTAAGGGCTTGGATGAGCAGAAATTTCTTTCTGTTGAACTTGGAGAAAACTGAAGTTATTGTTGTTGGACCTAAACAGCTTAGGGAGGCTCTTTCTGATCAGTTAGGTGCTTTAGAAAGCATCGGTGTTGGATCTACAGTACAGTTAGGAATCTTGGGGTTCTTTTTGATCAGGATTTGTCTTTTAACTTGCATATTCCGCAGATCTCAAGAACAGCATGTTTTCATCTCCGTAACATTAGGAAAATCAGGCACTTCTTGTCTCAGAGCGACGCGGAGAAACTAGTCCATGCTTTCGTCTCCTCTAGGTTAGATTACTGTAACTCTCTTTTATCAGGCTGCTCTAAAAAGTCTATTAGGACCCTTCAGTTAGTTCAGAACGCTGCAGCTCGGGTATTGACTGGAACCAGGAGGAGGGAACACATTTCTCCAGTATTAGCTTCTCTAGACTGGTTACCTGTAAAATCTAGAATAGAATTTAAAATTCTCCTCCTGACCTATAAAGCTCTAAATGACATTGGACTGTCTTATCTTAAACAGCTTATAGTTCCATATTATCTGTCTAGATCACTGCGCTCTCAGCATGCAGGCCTGCTGACTGTGCCTGTGGTCTCTAAAAGTAGTATGGGAGGTCGAGCCTTTAGTTATCAGGCTCCTCTTCTCTGGAACAACTTACCAATTGAGGTCCGGGGGGGCGGACACCCTCTCCATTTTTAGTAGCAGACTTAAAACTTTCCTTTTTGATAAAGCTTATAGTTAGAGCTGGATCAGGCCTGAACCAGCTCTTAGTTATGCTGCTATAGGTCTAGACTCTCAGGGGGAAACTGACACACTAGGCTCCTGTTTCCCTTTCTCCTCTATCTGTCAGTCTAACTTTTATCTTAATGAACCATTATAGCTGATGTGGGACGACCTGACTCCAGCGGCTATGTGGAACTATGGAGCAGAACAGATACAAGGGCAAAAGTTGCACAATGGACTGAGGTGGAGCACGATCTGAGGTGATACATGGTAAAAAGGACAGGAGGTTTTCTCCAAGAAATTTTATCTGGTTTAGAGTGGCAAGGTGATCATTGAGGTTGATATTCCCATGAAAGAATACGGATAAAGATGTCTTGGTTAATGGTGATTTATTGCTGTGGTCTGCAAAGCATTTAACATATCAAGGGATATCAATCAGAATCATAAACATCCAGACCATACTAACACAAGAAATAGCTCAAATTACAAGGACTGGCGGACTGAAGTGTATAAATAACTTAAACATGTCACACTAGGCATACAGTTAGGATGACTCAGTGTAACGTAGCCAATCGGTATCAGATATCGCGTTAGCTCACCCACAGCTGAAGTAGTACACATCGAACAATACAAACATGGCTGCAGCAGTACAAACTACTGAAAACTTACCCTCTGGCATTTACACACAACAACAAACCAAAAGTGCACAGGTGAACACGAAGGAAGGAAGGGAGGGGAGCACAAGTCTGTCTGCTCCAGCACCGAAAAGATGTAACTTTTCTCTCACACCTTCGAGGCATTCAAAGACTGTCCAAAAACGGCGATGCATTCAGGAACGCAGGGAACACAGAAACCAGTATACAAAACAAACTAAACAGGTGAAAAAACACATAATTAAGTGAGCTTTCTTACACATGGAATAAGGTGGTACTATTAACTGAAGTGGAACATGGGCTTAAGTGATACATGGACAGAGTTGGAACCAAGGACTGGGATGGTGTTCAATGATTCTCCTGACAGTCCTCAATAAGTTTATTGTTTCACACAATAAAAATGTTCTAATTGTTAATGTTCAGCTGCTAACTGCAGAACCATTAGTCAGACTGGGGAGAAGTATACAGGAGCGGGCATTTTTTCTCTGTGTTTATGTATATGTGTGTGTGTGTGTGTGTGTGTGTGTGTGTGTGTGTGTGTGTGTGTGTGTGTCTTTGTGGCTGACATCAAAGGAAATGGTGGTGGATTTAGAGGTAAGGAAAAGCTCAGGCCTGAATTCAAACAGGGTCATTGGTGAGAGATGAGCCATGAAGGCTGAAAATACTCAGCGCTAATTCTGGAGCGAGTCCTCAGAGACAACAGGAGCTCTGAGAGACACAGGACACACATACACACAAACAAACACATATACACTCAAACACACACACACAAACACAAGCACACAGATAAAAACAGAGATGTCTGTTTTTGTGGGTGCACACCCACTCACTGTCGTAGAAGAAATCTTGCCTGCCTTTATGTGTGGTCTCTCTCTCTCTTTTTCACACAAACACACACTTACACACACACACACACACACACAGAGCAGTTATGTGAGCAACAGACGATTGGTTCTGATTTTTGCCAGTGGGGAAGAAACCCGTCTGATTATTTAATAGCCCTCAGAATTGACCTCACAGGGAGATGTGTGTGTGTGTGTGTGTGTTTGGGTGTGTGTGTGTGTGCGTATCTGTGTGTCTGTGCAGATTGCTCTATCCTTCTGAGGACACAGTGATACACCATTGTCCTGACATCACAGGCTTGTTTAGCATTTAGACTTTGGGCTTTGGAGTTAAATGAATAACCCATTACACATTATGAATGCTCACTTTGCTCTTCTTCCTCACAAATGGCTTCCACACAACAGAAACTCACACACTGAAAGCTTTTATTTTTGCTCCTCTGAACACCTGGGGCTCTATCATCATGAATCAATGGCGCACAGCACAGGAGCACAGGGTGTGGCAAGTGATTTGTGGTAATTTTTGTGGCCTGAGGTGCACAGCGA
Organism: Thalassoma bifasciatum; assembly: GCA_008086565.1. NCBI lineage: Eukaryota > Metazoa > Chordata > Actinopteri > Labriformes > Labridae > Thalassoma > Thalassoma bifasciatum. Next base: position 47,931 of record RPOG01000944.1, read on the forward strand.
TAGTGCAGCTGAGTTGCAAACAGTGTGGAATTAGTCAGAATACATTAAGAGTAGGCCATGACCAATCCTGGCTTTATTTTCACAAGGCTGTGAGAGCGGAAATATGACAGAGGCGGCACGAAACAAAAAGGGTGTCTCTCAGCAGGACAAATTCCTCAGGATCTAAATGGAGGATGACTTGATGATCCTGAAGTCAGTGTGAGGGGAGAGGGCAGGGTATACCTGTAGGTTGCTCTTCAACAGACAAGTGCTATGAAGTACACTGAAACTTGACACTCACTGATTGTTCTGACACGAGGCAGCTAACAAAAGGTGTCTGAATTAGCAATACATATCTTCCCATGGGCAGCAGGTTTGTACCTATGTCTCTTCCCCTTTTCCTCTGCTCACGTGTGAGACGCATAACCTCCCTCCTCTTCCCCTCACTCTGTGGCCTGACAACCATCCCTCGAAGATAAAAAGTAGCTTAATAATTTGGATTCAGCGTGTGAAAGGACCAGCAGCAAACTGTTTTCTATAGGAGGATCTTTGTTGACATATTTTTAGCGCATGCGCGGTTAGTCGTGTGGCAAGAAAACATTGAAGATAAAGGACTGCAATGAGACGACGAACGCTTCCAAAAAAGTTAGCGGGCGAAATCTCAAATATGTAAGCACTTTAACGTCTGAAGATCGGAGGAGGTTTACAGAGAAGCTAAATATCTGCATTGGTGGCAAAATAGAAGTTATTCGGAGCCCATATGAGATCTGGGATGATGAAAAACGTTGGTCCGACTCACCCGTGTCCTGGCCACAGATCTGCTGGGGACATTTATTCCTATTTAATTGACAGCCCCGGACCCTTCACTCATGAAAAATTAAAGGCTTTCAAAAGTCTGGAGGCCTACGATTATTTTGTTTCTCGGAAAGTTGGACCAATATTTTCTACAAAACACAAAGAGGTGATCGTGCTAAAAGCGGAGGTCAGACCTGGACAAGCAGAGTCGCAGCGTGATTCACATCTCCCGTGGGTGATCGCTAAGGAGAACGGCGAAATCATCACTGCTCACTGTGACTGTAAAGCAGGGTAAGTCTTCATTTATCAATGTCTTTACTCTGTATTTATTTTTGGAAATGTATTTTCAGTTGTACAGAGTCAATTGTCCCGTGAGTTGAGAATTTCAATGGCATCTGGTCTCTGGTGGTGAATATCGCAGCTTTCACAATTCTACTTCTTTCAAATCCTGTCTTGGAGAAACATGCAGTCATGTAGCAGCTTTAATAGTTGTTGTTTTTTTTTTTAATTCAATATTCAGTTTATTCATCTTTTGCAGAAGTTACAACAGCATACATCTCTGGCATAGAGTCAATGTATTTCCTGGGCACTTCAACACTGACAGTATCCCATGACTTCTGCAGCTCAGGCCAAAAGTATTCTTTTAATTGAACAATAGATCTATCAACTTTATTTTATAACCCCACCCAATTTACTGGAGGGGGCTGAAGTCTGCACTTTTGGAGGCCAGTCCATGATTTTTAATGCTACTTTATATAAGGAGAATGACCTAAAACTGCTCATGATGGCTCTATTCTAGGTTGTATACAGCAACATGATGACTTTGTAGTTTTTTGTTTTGTTTTGTTTTTATTCTTTATTTAAATTTAAATAAAGAATTAAAAAAAGCAGCTTTAATGTTTAAAGTAGAGGCAGCTGTCAGGACAGGACTTACAACTGCTGCGTGCACCTGTGAGGCTTGCAGGTATCAAAGCATGAATGCAGAATGTGATATTTTGTTATTCTGACAACATAAGCAAACTCTGGACACTCTTTCACAAAAATTAGGCAAAACATATACATATATATAGCCTCATTATAGGAATCCAGTAATAAACGGCCTTTTCTGATTTTCAATCCTTCAGATGGAATCAAGTTTTTGGAAGCAACTCTCTGACTGCACCTATTGAAGAAATCAACTTCCACCCCAGTGAGAAAGAAGAGACTGTCCCAAGGCCAGCATGTGAGAAGAAGGGTAGAATTCCACTGGCTTGTACTAGAGGGGATGAGGGATACATGGAAGCATATAGTGGTCTCATCAGTGAGTTGAAGGAAATTTGCCCCTCTGCCTGCGTATTCAAGTCCCTGCCAAGATTGGACCAAGAAGAGACAGATACTGCAAACAGCGAGACAGATGACACTGAGGATGAAGGTAACAATTGATGTTTGATGTTTACCAATTCATGTTAACCCCTCTGTATGTTATCTTGGAATTTGAATATTTATTATTAATGAGAAATAAGAAAATCAGTGGTGTACCTGGATTTAATAAACATGTGTTTTGACTTAACACCTTCATCAGAGCAGTATGACACGTGGTCAAAGCATGCCAATTAAATACAGGTTGTGTAATCATTCACTTATTTACCTGTATTTAAATTTCATGCTTTGCACACTTGTCATACAGCACTGATGAAGATTAATGTCTAAGCACATTGGCATCTATTAAATTCAGATGTACCTCACCTCTTATTCCGAATTACTAATTTGTTCACCTGCTCATATATTCTAAAAAGCTACTGGTATACACAGTTAGTACTGCTTACATTTCCTCTTCTCAAAAACATTCATTTTTCTGTTTTACAGATAAGCCATTTACATGCCAAAGAATCTCCTGGTCTACCACCATTCCCATTTAGTGGTACTAGGCTCCAAAGGTGGGGGAAGACTCATCAAGAGATCTCAGCTCAACATAAACTTTATATAGATTCACTCTCTGTGACATATGATCAGGCAAATAAACTTCAGAATGAAACAAAACATTGAAGCTAATTGTCCCAAATGGTTTCAGCTAAAGTACTCAAGACTAACAGCTTCACATTTTGGGAAAATCTGTAAGAAAATGAGCTGTAAAAAAAAACAAAACCAGAGCTTGTTGCACGTGACCTCCTTCATCCAAAGCCACCCACAGATTTTCAGAAAAAAATGTTTACTTGGGGAAAAGAAAATGAAAGCATTGCCATTCAAATGTACAAAGGACTTGCAGAAAGAAGACATGTCAGAGTACATGAATGTGGGTTGTACATCAGCCCAGAAGAACCCATCCTAGCTGCCACTCCTAACAGAGTCTGTTATGATAACACAGATGTTATCAATTGGGGAGTCATCGAGGTGAAATGCTCATACAGTGCAAGAGACAAATCCCTAACTGAGGCAGCAAAATCTGAAAAGTTCATGAGCAGATTCGATGATGGGGCCCTAAAACTCAAACACGACCACGAGTACTACTACCAAGTGCAAGGACAAATGGCCATTACTGGCGCTCAGTGGTGTGATTCTGTCATCTACACCAAAGCTGGAACTGCTATTGAAAGAATTCCATTTAATCCCCAGTTTTGGGTATGAGCTGCTTGCAGATTACATGACTTCTTCTATTCCTATTTCCTAGCCATGTTCATCTCGTTACAAGAGTCTGCAAAGTAATGTAAACAAAACAGTGACACAGAAGACAACTTTTACAACAAATAAAACTTTTATTTCACCAGTGGAGGGAGTAGATTGACAAGCGCAGCAATGATGGTGACGATGTTGTCCGCACTCTTTACCAGTCCCAGATCCCACGTTGTGTTAAGGATCTGGAACTTCTTCATGCGACCTATCGCACGTTCTACCTGTTGAAGGAAGTAATATAAGAAACACTTTAAATCAGCGGGGGTTTGTATTACTTTGCATGTTACATATTAGCCTCATAGCATAACTGCCAATGTCATTTTTGGCCAAATTGTGATAATTGCTTTAATTTGTATATTTTTTTACAAAAAATGTGTTTTCGAATGTTTTCCCCCCAAAAAATAAAAACTGACATTGGCAATTAAGCTATGAGGCTAATGATATGATGGCTATTTTCAGCAGAGCACTTTGGCAGAAACATGCACTGTTGTATTTTTGAAGAATGTCTATTTTTTGAGACAAGACTGAGTGTTCTTGAATGACTGTATTTCAGCCTTAATGTTTGCAGAATGTTATTAAAAATATATTGATTATCATTGTAAGTGTATATTTATGCAAGTTTGGAGCCTAATTTGTATATTTCTGATCATATGTTTATTGATCTAAACAGACTGAATATTATAAAAGTTAATAAACAACATCTTTAATCATTTTAAGTTATTCTTTCTTGATCCCCTTTAAGTCAAACATTTTGGAAATAAGTAATCATAAAACAGTTACTGCTTCAACTCACATGAATTCTGACATTCGCAATTTTTCTTGAATTGATGACTTCCTTGTGGCTGAGCTGATTTTTGCCCTTTGTGAATGCAGGGATGACAAGGCTTGTTCCTCTGCAGAGAAGTTCTTCTCGGATAAGAAACCCGCAATCTGCCATAACCTTCAATGCAATCATAAGGACAATCAGCAATTGATGGTACAACTGTCATAACTTTGCATGAGGGGTATATGTTTATAGGTTCTAAAAAGAAGCCGTTCACCTGGTCACCATGCTCAAGCTGTTCCAGGAACCCACTGTTGATTGTCAGCTCCTTGTCTGATACCCTCCCACCCCAGCGCTCAGACAGAAAGCAAACTGCCCCTGAAGGAGTAATTCCCAACAACAGCTTCAATGTGTTGTGATGTTTGTATTTGGAGTATGTGATATTTCGAGCTAGCAAATTTGATGGCCACTGTATGAAAATCTCACTGCAGTCAATTATGACACGAGTGTTTTTGTATGCTCTGGTGCGCTTGAAAGCTTTAGGCAGGTTTCTTATGATCGCTCCTTTTTCTGGCCACACTATCAAGAACCGAAGGGCATCAGCCATTATAGAACTGCCTGTGATCACTATCTTTGTAACTTGGTCAGCACTTATCTTGAACCTGAAGAAAGAGAAGACAACAAAAAAGGATAGAAATTATGATTATGTTTTATTGTGATGTAAAATAAAGGATAACTTTGAAATGTTTCACTTTCAGTAATGACGATCAAAAACCACACTCATAGCAATGAATCTCACCTGTATGCTAGGTCCTTGTTCTGCAGTCCCAGTCTCAGCTTCATTAAAAGAAGAAGGACCTTGTCTGTGATGCTCAGTGTCTTGCAGAAGGAGGGCAGTTCACGAGCAGACACCACTTTAACTATCCAGTGAAATATTTGTCGACTTCTGAGCCCTGAGAATTAAAAATGATAGTAATTTGGATTGTGTAACACATCAGGGGATGACAGCTTGCTGACACACATATTTACCAAAATTATGTAAAAATATCTACAAATTTTCAAGAGTATTTGCCCTAAATTTGAGCAGATAAAATATATACTATATTAAAATTACTTAATTGCATAATTGTACTTAATATGAGATTATAAATCTCATTTTCATTGCACAAACTAATATTTATTTTCATGTAACTAATATTTAAGTGCACCCTTTCCCATTGTAAGATTTCTTTCTCTTACCAGCTCAAATCAAGGACAAATACACTTTGAAGAAAATTGTCCTTCATTTTAGATCATACTTGTGGTTAGTGACATTCAACCTCTAAGCACACACCTGTGAAATACTTCAGTTGTTTGTCGCTCAGGTTGTTTGCAGTGAATTCATTTTTATTCAGAGCTTCTTGGAGGTGTGTGCTCTTCTCATTGTAGTACACTGCTGCTTGTTGCTGTGCCTGAAGTTCTTGTGCCAGTCTCTTTGTCTCTGCTTCAAGCTGCTGTATTTTTGCTGCCTGGTCACAGCATGTAGCGTTAGTTTGTGTGGCCTTTTCATTGTCTGCAGTACGGTGATCGTCAGTGACAGTCTCTTCAAAGTCCATGCTTTCATCATGACTAAGGTCTGGACCCACAGCAGAAGTCAAAGAGCAAAGCATTTCTGGTTCTCGTTGCCTTTTGATCCTCCGTTGATATCGCTGAACAGCTTTTTCTTTTGTTCTCAAGTTTTGTGATCCAGGATAGCCCATGTTAATGTGAGGAACATAGTCGGGGTGCTGTGGATCGTAGTTTGGGACCCCTGCATGAAAAAAAACAATACGACTTAGCGTAGTGGATTTTACACAACCCAAACACTTAAAAATATCTTCTCTAAATAACAAATACAGAGTCACTAGGACTTACCATGAACAAAGTGAGCTTGACAAACTCGGTCAGAATCAGCAGGAATCCAGGCCTTCTTCGGAGCGTCCGGGTGTACTCTCCTGATGGCTAGCAACCGTTTCTTTCGTTTTTTCGTGGTCCTGTAGAGTGGGAATTCTAAAAAATCTTTTATCAGGCCCCCAACGGGTCGTACAATCGACCACACAACAAGAGTGAACCATTCGACTCGTTAGATCCTCCTCTAAACTTACAGAACCGATCAAACTACATATAAACTGCGCGGTTTCTTGCCACACGCTACCCATAATGCAACGCGCGAGACATAAACAATGACGTCACAGAAGATCCTCCTATAGGTCTAGACTGTTGGGGGGAAACTGACACACTAGGTTCCTGTTTCCCTTTCTCCTCTATCTGTCAGCCTAACTTTTATCTTTTATCTTAATGCACCATTATAGTTATTACCCATGATCCTCTGGGAGTCTCTGAGCTTGTTTGTAGGTTCATCTGGATTGTTGCTGTGGATCTACCAGCTGATGTGGGACGATCTGACAACTGGTGCTGTGGCTTTGACAGTTCTCCAATTTTTCTTCTCTCTCTCCTTGTCAGTGTCTCTCTCTCTCCCTCTCTCTCTTTCTCTCTCTCCCTCTCTCTCTTTCTCTCCCTCTCTCTCTCTCTCACCCCAACACAGTGGAGGCAGATGTCTGTCTAACATGAGTCTGGTTCTGTCTGAGGTTTCTGCCCGTTAAAGGGAAGTTTTTCCTCTCCACTGTAACTTACTAAAAGCTGCTGCAAAGTGCTACACTCATGGTGGATCAAGATGAGATAAGATTCCTTATCCTGTCTTGATGTTGGGTCTCTGTTAATAAAATAATAAAATACTCTAACATTACAGGTATCAACCTGCTAACTTTTGTAAAGTGTCTTAAGATAACGTTTGTTATGATTTGGCGCTTTATAAATAAAGATTGATTGATGTCTGAATGAGGACTGAAACCACGTAAGACTTGACTGTAATGTGATGTTGAGCATCATTTTGTGTAAAGGGTTGTTTCAGCTCACCTGCCCAGATTGTCAGGGTTAGGAGGCAAGTAAGTTTTATTTTTTTCTAGTTGAAATATATGTAATTTTTCTTATGCTCTTATATTTCCAATCACATCATATTTCACATGATCTCTGTAATGTGGTGTCTGAAAAGACTAAAGGCATGTGGTGATGTGAATCATCCAGGTTTTGGCTCGTACTTTGGCCACTTCATTATGCTTCAGTAGCAAGTCAAGATTCAAGAACAAAATTGTTTAGAGTTTGTATTCAAGTGTTAAAATGTAACAGATTAATGCGTTGTGTAGACTGGTTGCACAGCAGATGTTTTTTTCATGTCATAATTGAAACATGGTAAAACACACAGGTAATTCCAATGTACATGCTGTCTGCATATCACTATCACTGGAAATCTTATCAGAATAGAACTGTTGTTATAGAACCCAACTGTGTTTTTCCAGTTTTGTCAGGTCCAAATGTCTGCTAAACAGTCAGTTGACTTTTCGAAAGCTTGTTTGAAAGGATTAGTATGCATGTATGTATATTAAAAAAGAAATGCAAAACTTATCCAAGGGTGTTTCATTTAATTTCTTTATAGAAAACAGAGAAGTCATCTACCTTCTTCTTGCCTTTTTTTCAATCCCAGTAAAATCTGACCCACTTTCTGCTCTATAAAATTCACATAACAAATATGTTTTCTGGGAAATAACAGATGTTGATGATCACTGCTCTGATGTGAATAAATTGTTGGAAAGGCAAATTAATTTTTACGAATCTTTTCAGTAAAGTTTTCTAAGGGTACATCTTTGCTTTTAAACTTTCAATGTTTAATCTTGGTACACTATTTCATATTATAGGTAAAAGTCATATGTCTACTAAGGAAGTGCTTTTTAATTATCTGGTCTCTGTAATATTTCTAAACTGAGCAAAAATCAATATTTAAAAAAGGAAAAAGAATCTTTCTGTTTTATATTTTTACAGTTGAAATTGATGTTAAATATTCATAGAGTGCAGTTTTATGCCTTTACTATTACAGTGCTTGAATGTTAGTTACTGCAGAAAGCCTCATACATACTGTGAAAGACACAAAATTATAACGCACTTTTCAGTAGAAATCGCTGGAAAATTCAGTGTCATAAAAGTTTTATAATGATGTTTTTACAGTTACAAATTGTTGTTTCACAGTGAAATTGAATGGGATTTAATGTAAAATAAGCAAAAATTGCATTTAAATTTTACTGAGTTATTTTGTCTTAAAAGCAGCACGTTCATGCTAATTTAGCAAAAAAAAGTTGTGGATCTACCAGTTGAAAATGTATTTTTATACAGATTTTAGCTGTAAAATGTACAGGTTGTTCTGTCATGGTGTTCACAGTTGGACTGTATTTGTTACGGAATCTCTCTGGCGACCACAGCTGCCAGTTTTTCACATAAAAATTAAGGGATTTTTTTTTACCTTATAGGTACAGCAATACCACCAGCCTGTTTTGGTCTTTGAAGAAATGCTTTACACTGCCTAACTCCCAATTCACACATAAAGCGTCAGCTCCACAAGACCTCAGCACTGCGAACCTCAGCACAGCCCACTGAACTACATTTAGCTTATTTCATTTAGCTCTTTTCAATCAGAGCATTCACACAGCGGAACGTCTGCACCACCAATGGCTGCTCATGGCTGTTTCACTGTGAGTCGAATTTTGTTGGCGTATGCTGCAGAAACATATCAATCTCTGCGGAGAAGATCGTATCAAACAAGAAAACAGACCCAAAGAATGAACAGGGCATCCAGGCATTTCAAAATAAAACACAGTGCTCTTGCTCCCAATGTTAAATTTCATCCTTGTAAATCAAGATTGCGTCACTCCCGATTGCGTCAGCTCGATAAGTCTGCTGGGCTGGATACATTTTTATTTACCAAAGACACTGGATAATGAGTTACCTTTTCTGCATCCGTCGCGACTGACTCCTTAGGAAATGGAAAGGTTTACATCAGACTGATTGGACCAGCAGAGCAAGCTACAGTGATTGTGGTGAGAAATGCAAGGGACTTGGATCAATACCAGTGACACTTGTTGCATGACTCCCTCTGAAAATGGCAGGATGCAAATCATTATTTTATGTTAAATGACTGATTCACTTGAGAATCAAGTTTTTTCTAGATCTGAATATACAGAACATATTTTTTTGGTTGTTGTTTGTTCTTTTGTTTGTTTGTTCCCAGCTTGACAATCTTGAGACTTGAGTTCCTTTTTTGAAGGCTCTAAGAGTGGGGTGGAGGTGATGGTGGTGAGAAATTTTGAAGTTTTGCGATCAGAATAGGGGTAGCAAAAAATAAGAACTTTGTTCTTTCAGCTGCTCCTTTCCAGTCATGCAGACTTTCAATGTTTAAATATGTGTAATTCATCAAACATTGTAATATTGTAAACTCTCATGTGTGGGACAAATAAAATGAATGAATGAATGTTTCAAGCCGTGAGTTTGTAATTCTCTTCATAGTTGCGTTTCTTTCACTCTCTGCTGCTGCTCGTCACAGCGAGCAGCTCACTTCCCATCCCATCCAGAAAACTGTCCTGCGCATGCGTGTTTTTTGTATTGAGGAACGAGGGAAAAAAGTACTCGTACATCTCATCAGTGGCAGGTCATGAATTTTGGGCTTGCTTAATCAAACGTAGTTTCGTAGTTGGGCTTTCTTCGATGCCTATGTGACTTGTGATCCTTGCCTGATTCTCTGTATGAGCTTCATTTAGTTCATTCATTCATTTACAGCTGAATGTTATCAGAAAACTAATGAAGTTTTACACAGCCACAAACATATACAAACATCAAATAATAGACCCGAAATGAAACTCTGAGCTGCAAAGTAAATGCAGGGAGGGGGGAAATCCTCAAGATTTTGTGTTGTAGTTAAGGATTGCCAGAGACGGCTCACGGAGCATTAATATGTCTCATTCTACTGTTGCTCAGTTAACTTCCTGTTATGGACCTGTGTTTCCTTCAAAATAAGAGCAAGCTGTAAATCTAACATTACAACACAAAGCGTCAGGGAGAGCTGGTCGTCATGGTTGTAATGCTAGAAATCTCCTGAGACAGTCATGTGATACATTCAGCCAGATGAATACATCTGAATGAAATATTTTACTGGAAATAAAAATATGTTACTATATAAAGTGTGGTTTGAAATAAAAGGTTTGTTAGACTTTGATTTTGATTTTTCCCTTTTGGGCTGCAAATTTTAGAAATTGACTGAAAGGATTGCTTGAATCATTATACTGGTGTCATTTTATTACTTAAAAAGTTTGAACTGAATGTTTCACATTGTGTTTCATAGGAGAAATCAAAATATTCGAGCAAATGACTGTATAATTATACCATTGTTATTATATAAGTTGAAGATTGTGTCATAAGGCAATATTATCGTATTATCACAATAATTTCTGTGACAATTTATCGTCTAGCAAAATTTGTTATCGTGACAGGCCTAGCACCGGTGGATATTTATACTTTAAGATCAATGATTTGTTCATTTCGCTTTCAATCAAAAGGAGATTCAGCCTCAGACAGATCATCCAATCATCATGCAGAAGCTGAGCGTCCGGGCCCGCCCACTGCTCCATAGACCCCCAGAGAAGCTGAGCAACCATCTGTGTAAAACACTGTGGAGCTGTGGGGATGAATGAGAAGTCATCACAGTGTCTCGTCATAAGCAGCTGACTCTGAACAAAAGATAAACGCGTTATAGTGCATATTGAGTCAATGAAATGTACACACAGCAATATTTCACCGCTTTTTTTTTCTTTTCTCACAAATTAGGGGAATCTGAGCTTCCCTTGCAGTTTTAGAACAATCGTCACTGCTCGGTTTAGAGCTGCTGCTGTGCAGGCTCAATGCCTCGGACTTTAGCTTATAGCATGGCTAACAGTCGTAGCTTCATAAACACAGCATAGACAGTAGCAAAAAAAACCAGCCCTGCCGGCACCTGCAGCATCGTGTGAGAGCCACTCAAGAGCCACACACTTGACTACCTGCAGGAAAATGAGATATGCTGCTAATAATATATTATGGGACGATTTCCCACCCTGCTGTCATCAGCAAAACTCAAAGTCACGTGTGCACTGGGCGCGCTGTGATTAGCTGGTCATGATCCATGACCGCAGCTAAACATTCCCCGTCAATTAAAACAACAACAGGCGAGGTAGGCGGGTCTAAGGGGGTGAAGAAATCACAGACACTGACGTACATGTACAGAGGCTCAGGGATGATGATTGAGCAGGATTATTCCTGTAGAAGTTAACATTACATTCCCGGAAAATCCTGCATACGCCACTTTTCAGAATTAACAATAATTACCAACTTTGACTTTGTGCTTGCCGATTTTTCGGCACCTACTGGAAGCCCCAGCACCCTTAGCATTTGCCTATACTGCCCAGAAGGGCCGGCCCTGGGCGGGCCACATGTTAATGATTTTATGACAGGGTGCTGGTGGAAATTTGGACACGGGCCGGATTTGGCCCAGGTTCGGACTTTGGGCATGCCTGCCTTAAGGCTTTTGGGGATGTATTTAACCCTGCAGTGGACATAGATGCAGCAAGCATTAAAAACAGACTTTAAACTATGCTAGAGCAGACTGGATTGATGACGAGTTAGAAAGAGCAATGCTTGACAGAGACGTGGCAAAAAAAGATTACAAGAAAAACAGAGAGAAAGGATGTTTGAGAAATCTACTGTAAACCGAGAAACACAGTAACTATGATGAATAGGAAAAGGAAAAAGTTATTCTTCAGAAGTAAAATAGAGGAGTGTAAATTTGATGGGAAAAATTGTGGGGCATACTAAATGAAATAACAGGGAGAAAACCAAGTTGAATTTCCTTATTTGTCAATCAGTCAATCAAAACTTTATTTACAAAACACTTTTCATACAATAAATGCAGCACAAAGTGCTTTACATCCATTAAAAACAATCCCACAGTGGCCCATTACCCACCAACACCCACCCCACCCAGTCACACACAGTCTCATGCCCCCCATCCCATACACGTGCACACACACACACACAACAATGTACACCAGGCTGAGCACAGATTGACCAGTTGAGGAAGCACCATCTGTACCAGGAGACTGAATGACTTTTCTCGTCTGCTGGCTGAAATCATGCCAAAATAGGATCGCGCTCTTCTTCTTGGGGACTTTAATCTTCATGTATGTTGTCTGGATAAGATGGTGAAGGACTTTTTAAGCCTTGTTGACTCTTTTAATTTGGTGCAGTGTTTGTCTGGTCCCACGCATGAGCATGGACACACATTAGACCTCGTCCTTTCTCATGGTTTATCTGTGTCGAATTTAGAAATCTGTGAAGATGTGATTTCTGATCATATGCCTGTACGGTTTGAAGTGTCCTTCTTTTGTGCTGATTTCAATTCTGGCGCCCCTGTGCAGAGACGGCAGGTTTTTACCTCTTTTACTGCTGGTCCAGTATTCTGCTTGTGAGATGAAGAAACAATGAGCCGCTCTCTTTTCTGGATGCCTCAGGAAACCTGCTTAGTTTGGGTTGAACTATTAGTTCTACTCCTTGCAGAGCCATCCCATGAACAAGGACATGGGACAACAATTGTCTGAGTTTAAACCCCATTGAGCTGGTTTGGGAGGAAATGGACAGAAGAGTGAAAGCAAAGAAACCCACAAGTGCCACACATTTATGGGAACTTCTGCAACAGACATGGGAAGAACTTGTATGTGTGTGTATATATATATACACACACACACTATATACTGCTTTTTTTTTTTCCTGGCACCCAACTGGGGAGCGCTTTTCTCTGAGAAGACGTTTTGTCATGTGCACTATGTCATAAACGTGTGTATTGGTGTCCACTGTAAATAAATGTGGCACTCATCTCCTACCTCTGCCTTATGATATGATACTGATTTCTTTCATTGTCATTCTTACAGAGTTGTAGTCACATTGGGCAAAATGTATGTTTGTTATGAGACTAAGTTTAAGTTTTTTTCAAAAGAGCATTTGACTCGAAAAGCCAGTTTAAGCCACTAAGAATGTACTTTTGTGTTCAGGCATTACTCCACTCCTCAACCGTTGCACACTGTCGTGCTGAATTTACCAAACAAACTAGAAGAACACTTTTCCCAACAGTTTTCTCTATTTCTTTTTGTGCAGTTTCGATGATCATCTAAGGAGCAGCAGACAATGTGCTCATGGTTTCCCCAGAGCTCTAAATCATTAGATTCTACTCTTCATCAACACTTCAGACTAAATAATTTCTGCTTGAAAGCTTGAGATGTCAGCTCCAGTTAGCTGATATTGTGTTTCTGTGAGGTTCTGCTGTCAATCAAACACTACTCATCTCTTCCCTCTCTCCACTACACTCAGGCCTTTGAAGTGTCTGTGATTCATCTCCATAGGCTCTACTTTCCTTTTCAACGACTGAAAGAATGAACTATAAATCTCTTTAAAAAGTTTTTCATTTCTCAAGCTCACATCTCTGCATATTCTACTTACTGTCAGAATAACATCATGCAGAAACACACTCTCAGTGGCCCTCATTGATCAATCTTGCGTGGGAATTGCCGCAGATTTGGGTGTAGAAATGAGCTTGCAGCAACGTTTCCCGTGTGATTTATGAAAGAGGTGTACCACCGTCATTTAACTTACACGCCCCTAATTATTCAAGGTTCAGCCCGCCTGACCAATAGTAACCCACGGAATTGATAACATGGAGGGATGCATTACCGGAAAAAGGGAGACTTCTCTGTGCCGGAGATCGACGCCATAGTAACGGAGGTAGAGAAAAATGAAGTTTTGTTGGTTTTGCAGCCTGGAAAGTGGCGTGAACAGAGTCAGAAAAACCACGTCTGTGCGTAGATCACAGCAGTCATTAGCAGCATGGATGCAACAAACCAAACCACAGTGGAGTTTCAACATTTAATTCACAAATTCGTCGTACTTAACTCTTTCCCCACCATTGACGAGATATTCCGTCACTCACGTCACAACCATCGACTGTATATAGAATGGACAGCGTGCTTCCGCCTGTCACCGTTCTACGATTTTGAAGCCAAAAACCCCGTTTCTCTAGCCGCCATTGTGCAGCCAGAGTCTGCACAGTAGAGAATTTCAGGTGGAGCCAAGTAAAAAAGAGAAATAAAAATATTTATTTCTTCTTCTTCAAAAGGTTTAGTCTCCTTTTGGCTCTTTCCCGAAGTTTCTTATATCCCCGGTAAAAACTACTCACAAACGGCAGCTGTCATCAATTGTAAAACGAAACTCATATTGCAGTTTTTAACGTCCAATAACTAATGACAAACTAACTTCTCAAAAAAAAAAACACCTGAACACCATGCAGCCAAATGACATCGTTATACTACCTTAGTGTAAGGATGAGAGAAACGTTTCTACCAGGTATCGTAATTTTTTAAAGTTTTCCCGGCTCATATCTGGAATACATGGGGAGGCGGGGCTTATGACCTATACTGCAGCCAGACACCAGGGGGCGGGGCTTATGACCTATACTGCAGCCAGACACCAGGGGGCGGGGCTTATGACCTATACTGCAGCCAGACACCAGGGGGCGGGGCATCTGCTGGAGGCTTCAGTTTGAGCCGAACGTCGTTACGTCCACTCATTATACAGTCTATGGTCACAACCCTTCCCCGCCATTGACCAGATTTTCCGTCATTCCATGTTTTTGCCACCACATTGCGGAGGGCGCTGTTGTGCATCTTGTGCATCAACCACACACTTTCAGTGCACAAAACAAACTAAGAAGAAGCAACTCTCACTGAAACTTATTGCTTTACTGTATCCCTTGACAACATTCCACACAGCTATCAGTGTTCTTCTGAAAATGCAGCTCCTGTGAGATACAGCGTCCCGAAGCTTCAGAGTATTCATTGACTCGGACTCCGATCACTCAGAGTCCGAGTTTGACTGACATTCAGACAAGTATAATACGCCAGTGACAGAGAAAGGGAGGATGGGGGTGACAGTGTAAATGACGGACGCGGAGGTGAGGGTGACAGCAGAAAAAAGTTTCACTAAGTGACAGACAGAAAGATGGGGCAGACAACGACTACGACAGAGGCGGAGAAAGTGACAGACATATGATGCATATTCTGTTCATTTGTTTGTGCTAAAATGATCAGCGTGAAAGTGTTTATTAAAAAAAAAGGGGCTTAACTGATATGTTGATCAAATAGAATTGATTTTTGTAAGTCTGAATTTGACAAGAAATCATTTGCTTTGGGAGATGTGTAAGTTTTGGCAAACATTTTTGGGTAATGTTGGGATGTCTTCACGCTAATATTTGTTATTATTATTGTTATTGTTTTTTATTTTGTCATTCTAAATACAGTGTTTATATTTGTAAATCAGACAGGGTCAAAAATGTAAATATTGAATCAGTTTTTTTTCCACAAAGTATGTGTTCGTGTTAAAAATGCTGTTTTCCAGGCTTTTTGTCCGGAATGTTGCTTTTTCTAGAAAATGGCTGATATTCAAATGGTGATCACTCAAAAACTAACAGAGATAAAATAAATCTGTTTTCTGAACTCAAAGGCTGAAACCCTCCTCTTTCTTTTGATGTATTCACTATACACAGAAACAAAACACAACATTTTCAATGGGCCTTCAAAGATTTGTGGATATGATCAAAAACGCTGGCTGGCTGGCTAATTAATTAATCTGTGGTATCTCAAGTTTTGAAGCCTTGGTATAATCATTTCTGTTCAGGTGTCAAAGCGTTGAAAGATCTCTAGTAAAAATGTGTCAGCTCTTAAAGAAGCTGCAGCCTGATTGCATCGCAGACTGAGGAAATAGACAGAAGTGACCTGGGTCTGCGTCAGTTTCAAACAGAAGTAACAGGAACAAATGAACCTGCATTATGTCTGATGGAGTTCATCAACCAATGGAAATACACTGTCTGGCCAAAAAAAAGTCACCACCAAAAAAAAAAGGTCATACACTCTAATATTTTGTTGGACCGCCTTTAGCTTTGATTACAGCACGCATTCGCTGTGGCATTGTTTTGATAAGCTTCTGCAATGTCACAAGATTTATTTCCATCCAGTGTGTCATTAATTTTCATCAAGATCTTGTATTGATGATGGTAGAGTCTGACCACTGCACAAAGTCTTCTCCAGCACATCCCAAAGATTCTCAATGGGGTTAAGGTCTGGACTCTGTGGGGGCCAATCCCTGTGTGAAAATGATGTCTCATGCTTCCTGAACCATCTTTCACAATTTGAGCCCGATGAATCCTGGCATTGTCATCTTGGAATATGCCCGTTCCATCAGGGAAGAAAAAATCCATCGATGGAATAACCTGGTCATTCAGTATATTCAGGTAGTCAGCTGACCTCGTTTTTTGAGCACATGCTGTTGCTGAACCTGAGCAACTGCAGCAACTCCAGATCATAACACTGCCCCCACAGGCTTGTACAGTAGGCACTAGGCATGATGGGTGCATCACTTCACCTGCCTCTCTTCTTACCCTGATGCGCCCATCACTCTGGAACAGGGTAAATCTGGACTCATCAGACCACATGACCTTCTTCCATTGCTCCAGAGTCCAATCTTTATGCTCCCTAGCAAAGTGAAGCCTTTTTTTCTGGTTAGCCTCACTGATTAGTGGTTTTGTTAAAGCTACACAGCTGTTCAGTCCCAATCCCTTGAGTTCCCTTCACATTGTGCGTGTGGAAATGCTCTTACTTTCACTATTAAACATAGCCCTGAGTTCTACTGTTGTTTTTCTTCCATTTGATCTCACCACACGTTTAAGTGATCGCCGATCACCATCATTCAGGATTTTTTTCCGGCCACATTTCTTCCTGCAAGACGATGGGTCCCCACTATCCTTCCAGTTTTTAATAATGCGTTGGACAGTTCTGAACCCAATTTTAGTAGTTTCTGCATCAATCTCCTTAGATGTTTTCTCTGCTTGATGCCAATGATTTGACCCTTCTCAAACAGACTAACATCTTTTCCACGACCACAGGATGTGTCTTTCCACATGGTTGTTTAGGAAATGAGAAGCAACTCATTGCACCAGTTGGGGTTAAATAACTTGTTTCAAGCTGAAAGATAATCGCCCATGGAGTAATTATCCAATAGGAGGCTCGTACCTATTTGCTTAGTTAAATCCAGGTGGTGACTTTTTTTTGGCCAGGCAGTGTATATTCATAGAGTCCTGTATTTAAGCTGAGGTTATTTGTTGGTTTTTCTTTGCATCCCTAACAATTTCCCTGGCATTTGTGGCTGAATTTTTTGTCGGTCTACCTGACTGTGGTTTGGTTTTAACAGAATCCTTAATTTATCACTTCTTAATTAGAGTTTGAACACTGCTTATTGGAATCCTCTATTCTTATTTATTTATTTTTTTATGGCCCCTTCTTGTTTTGTTTGGTTCAATTAACTTTTCTTGCAGATCCCTAAACAATTTATTTGCTTTCTCTATGACTCAGAATCAAGCGACTTCAGTGTAGCTCTGAATAAAGATGCATTTGCCCGTCAGGACCTCATAAACTCACTGAGCTTTTACACACACACACTGATTACAAGCTAATAGATCACAGGTGAAGATGGTTACCTTTAGGAGACATTCAAACACATTTGTGTTCACTTTTGTGCATTTATCAGGCCAGAACCATCAGAGTATGTAAACTTTTGAACAGGGGTATTTTTGAAGTTTCTGTTATCATTTTGGTTTAAAAAGAGTAAACCAATTTTTCTTTCAATAAATGTCTTCACCCAACCACTAACCATGGTGATAGAAAGGTTTTTGTGTTATCATTCATATTTTCTAAGAAAAGGCCAAAAAATCAGTAACTCTGCTGGAGGGTGTAAACTTTTGGGCACAATTGTGTATATATATTCAGTGTACCACAAAAGTGAGTACACCCCTCACATTTCTGCAGATATTTAAGTATATCTTTTCATGGGGCAACACTGACAAAATGACACTTTGACACAATGAAAAGTAGTCTGTGTGCAGCTTATATAACAGTGTACATTTATTTTTCCCTCAAAATAACTCAAAATATAGCCATTAATAGCTAAACCCCTGGAAACAAAAGTGACTACACCCCTTGGTGAAAGTTTCTGAAGTGTCAATATTTTTTTTATAATTTTTTAATATATTTTCCTCGACCACGGGATGTGTCTTTCCACATGGTTGTTTAGGAAATGAGAAGCAACTCATTGCACCAGTTGGGGTTAAACAACTTGTTGCCAGCTGAAAGATAATCACCCATGCAGTAATTATCCAATAGGAGGCTCGTACCTATTTGCTTAGTTAAATCCAGGCGGCGACTTTTTTTTTGGCCAGGCAGTGTATGAAGGATTGGGAATTGTTTAACCTAAAAACTAATTTATTAACTTTATTTGTGACTAATTTTGGCGTCTGGCTAAGAAGTGAGTCGCCTGTGTGCAATTACGCATGGGTACACTGAAGTTTTGTGGTTATTTATACCACAAATCAAGTTGGTTGTGATCACATGTCAATGAGCATCTTCTGCTGTTTAATAATCCACTTTTTCGGACACAGCTCGGATTTATATGTTGATATTGTTTGGAGTGAGTCAGTAATCTTCTTGTAAATCCTGTAATTAATATGCTTCTTAAAAACAGTCATGGACGAATGTATTGGCGCCCCTTTAATTTTTCCAGAAATACACCATTTCTCCTAGAAATGGTTGCAATTACTAATGTTTTTGGTATGAATGTGTTTATTTCCTTGATGTGCATTGGAAAAACAAAACAAAACAACAAAATAAAGCAAAAAGCCAAAGTGGACGCAATTTTACACAAAACACAAAAAATGGGCTGGACAAAATTGTTGGCACCCTTTTAGAATTGTGGGAAAATCATTTAATTTCAAGCAGGTGATGCTTGTTTAAACTCAGCTGTGGTGAGTAACAGGTGCTGGTGATATAGAAATCACACCTGACACCAGTTAGAATGTATAAAAGTTGACTCAACCTTTGTGTTATGTGTCTTTGTGTATCACGCCAAGAATGGATGTATATATATATATATATATATATATATATATATATATATATATATGTGTGTGTGTGTGTGTGTGTGTGTGTGTCCCAAAATTTTACACCCTCCAGCAGAATTTCGGCTGGAGGGTGTAAACTTCTTAAAATTGTGAAATCATAGCTCCCAGTTACAATTGTGCCACTCCAGGTTAATATGAAGGATTAATCAGTCTATCCAGCTACAGCAGACTTTATTTGAACAGTAAGGCTACTGGTTACTGTAAGAGTGATTGGCAGATCCGATAGCCAAGAAACCAGCCTGTCATGCGGACTTTACACAGCATGAGCTACTGCTAATAGACTGTGATGGGGACACTTCTGTCTGGTAGCCAGAAGTCCAAGGAAATAAAACATGCCAAGCTTTGCCAGATTCACATTTAGGAGGAAATGCTCTAAGACTGTGAAGCTGCTGTTAGTGATGAGAACGAACACGACAGGCAGACAAAATAACGGACTACACTTTTGATTTGTTTAAACTCTGGATTCTTCTGGTGGAAAGGAGAGTGAATGTTCAAGGTACAGGCTCCAGACGAGGAAAAAACTGTTACACGAAATAAGCGGCTGAAATGTGAAGAATCTAAGCTTTTCAATGTCATACAGCATTCTGGTGTTTGACGAAGGCTTGTGGCTTGCATGTGTGCATGTGTGTTTGTGTTTTGGGGACGTGAGCACCCTGGGGACAAGAGGTAGTGGCAGATTCTACAAAACAATTAATAACATTGATAATAGTAATGAAATAACAATAATCATTATAATCACTATGATGACTATGATAATAATAATGCTACGGGGGTAAGCCAAGAAGCTAAAGTTAGCTTTGGCTGTGGAGCAGACCACTATTTCCCCACTGTGCTTTCAGACCATTGTCTGGACACTGAAGCAGGACGGTAAACACCACACATTGTCCCAGGGCAAAACCCACTCATTTCTTTCACGTGTCTGGAGGTTTTTCAAAAAGTAATGCAACAATTACTTTCACCGGTAACATTTATTAAGACGTAATTCAATCACTTTTCAATTTCCCGAAAAGGTAATCAATTACCTATGTGGAAAAGTTACAAGAACCCTTATCTAACTAATTTTAAAAATTGTTTGCTGAAGAGTGGTACACTCATGCTGGTGAATGAATCTTTGTGACCTCCAAAGTATATGTAAGAAGTGTATTTTGTACTGATGGAATTTTCTCTCAGACTTAACTTACAATTACTGATTGTGAATATTTTATAGTTTATTATAATTTGTATCATTTGTGTTTGTGTTTTCATATGTGTGAGTGTGTTTTCTTTGAACCATGCTGACATAAGTTCTCAGGTATCAGTGTGTGTTTCTTCAGTCCCACTCTGGCAGGCTCTTATAGGTAGGGTGACCATACGTCCTCTTTTGCCCGGACATGTCCTCTTTTAAGAGGCTGTCCGGCCTGTCCGGTCGGGGTTTATAAAGTCCTTCAAATGTCCGGGTTTTTGATCTTGCCTTGCTTGAGCGCGTCACAGACCAGTGTATTTATCATTCACGTTGAGTGGTTCCTTTAGAAACACGCTCTGAGAGGTGGAGTTTGAGCCGAACCCCGGAATATGTATTCATTCATTTACAAATCAGTACAGAGGCGCTCCACGGGGGCTGAAAATTTCTGGCGTGTGAGCTGGAAGTGAGTCCTCTTTTCAGAGAAACAGAATATGATCGCCCTATTATAGGGACACCCTTGGACTCATTGGGTCTCATTCACAATGAATAATATATATATAAACGCATATATATAAATAAATGCAAAGAAATGCTCTTCCTCCCCACACAAAATAAGTACATACACCAAATCACCCTCAGATTGATGACACCTGCATTCCAGCCATTTTTGTTTGCACCACTGTGCATATATTAATGAATTAGAATCATTCAAACTTGACAGGCCCACAACCTGAAATCAGCATATCACCAGCCCCCATTTCATCTATACAAAGACATCTGTAAAGAACATCAGGAGGAGCCATCGACCCCAATGTCTATGTTGTCAGCGTCAACCACACAGCTCGTTCTCCTGATTCCTCACTGGGAATCTCGTCGGCAGACGCGCGTCCTACCCGGCGAGGTGATAAATGATCAACAGACCCTCCTGGTGCTGTGAAGGAGATCGTACCGGGTTTCCCAAACATAAATGACAAATTAAAACTGCTGCTGGATATTTTTGCTAAAAACTCAATAAGTCTGAGAGAAAAGTGAAGCTGTGTGTGTGTTGCTCAGAAAATGTTTAAAGTCAAAAGAAGTGGTTACTTTACATCTACATTCAGTTTGCACAAATGTATAGCACTTTATGTCAGAGCAGTAATAACTTATGTAACATAAAAAATGTGACACTGATATGCACGTGATTATATTTTTAATGTAAACTAAATGTATAATTTGAGATTCAATATCATAAGCGTGATGAGGGTGAAAGCTGTTAGTTTCATGGTTATTTAATAAATTTAGCCAATGCACATTTTTATGAATGAATTCTGTTTGTGGCTTTTTTTTCTTTTACTGAAAATAGTTTTTATGTGTAATGCTTTTAGTCAAAAGAAGAGTTTGTGTTTTAAAGTGTTTTAGGAGGTTTTAGGTGTTTTCATCTTTTCTCAAATTTGTGCACACAGACTGTTTGTGAATTGGGCGCATTGTGGTATCTGTCTGACAGGAGTTCTTTTGGTCGTAAGCATGATAAGGAGCTGAGAAGATGAGAATAAAGAGCAGACATGAAAACTGACCCAGTTTGTGTGTATTTTTTATTGAACCTGATTTACGTTAGGCATCGGGCTAACAGTCAGAGAGACAAAGGGGGGAGTCACAGCTTTGCTTTGAAGCAGAGTTTAGGAGTGTTTGTGAAGCAAACTGTTAACTGAGCTTAATGCAGGGCTCAAGGTGTTGTTACTGAGGCTTCATCGTGCTGTATCAGACCATTTGTGGGGGATACAATCTGTCCTGTGCTTAAAACCATTGCCTGAAGGAAAATCAATCTGCCCATAAAGTCCATTCAAATTAGAGCAATCCCTGCATGTTGTACGTGTGCATCATTATGTACATGCTCGCCTATTACTGCTGCCATATGTTGGAGCAGAATGCCCTCCCCACCAAGAGGCTGTATATCACTTTGCCTTTTGGAAACTTGATTAATGCAGACTTTTGCAGATATGCAGACATGGTCCTATTGGTCCTTTTGTATGCAGCACATCAGTCTCATGTGTGCAAACACTTACTCAAACTGTCAGCCACATTACCAGCTGTTGACCATGTTCATTGATGTTCTTCTGTTTTCTAAATCAAGGACAAGGGAAGAAGCTTGAATCTTAAAGACAGGAACACACTTCAAATAAACAAACAGGCCGCTCAAAATCATCTGGTCCTGAGTCATCGGCTCTGTGCTCATGTTGTTATCCTCACTCTTTCTCTCTATCTGAACAGTTTACCTGTCACACACCTAACATCTCAGACCACATTGTGATGTTCCAGGGTCAGCTGAATCTCAACTCCCATCATCTGCTGCTCCATTACAGCATGAGCATGTCTACTGGTATGTGTCTGAGACAAAGAGGAGTCCTGAGCGGAGCAGAGAGCTCCACAGGATCTAATGCTGATCTACAGTGACTGTGAGGCTGAACAACATGGATGGAACAGCTCTATCTCTCTCTCACACTCTCTCTCTGTTTCTGTCAGTATGTTAACATTCAGCTTAAAGGCAGAGTATGCAGGATCTTTTGTTAAGTTTCATTTCTCTGTTTACAAACAACCTCCAAACTGAGCTCCTCATGACTTGGTGGCAGCAGCATGCTCACTGCCTGTGATCATAGCTAATAGCATGGCTAACAGTTGGAGTTTTGAGAAAACACCATAGACTAAAAAGTAGACACGCACGCACCTGCAGCATCAGGTGGGACAAACTGCTGTACACCTGACTGCCTGCAGGTAAATGAGGTATACCACAAAAAACCATGCTACCCCCGCTTCTGTTGCTGCCCGGGGTAGCTTCTCCCCCTCACTATCAACACACAAAGTCACTTGCGCACTCAGCATGCTGCGATTTACTGGTCACCAAAGCTGCTCTCCGCCCAGAAACGTCCCGAGTCAACCAAAACATACAGGCAGAGGAGCAGGGTGAGGAGGGGGTCAAAGCAGACAAAGACACGGACACACATATATAGAGGCCCAGAGATGACAATTAAGCAGGAGTACACCTTTTAAAATTGATTTTTCTTCTTTTTTTTGAAAATCCTGCACATCCTAACTTTATTGTGAAAAAAAAAAACACCTAGGAATATTGTTGTAAAAGTTATACACTTCAAAGATAAACAGGCTATCATAACATCTGTCAAAAAATTATGGGGCACAAACATTTTTATAAATGAAGATTTCTCTGATGCAAATAAGAAGAAAAGAGCTTTTACCCCAGTTGAAAACTGCACATGAAAGAGGTGAAAAGGCCAGCTTGAAGTCTAAGCTGGTCATCTGTAGTGTTTTGGTTCTACTGTCTCCCTTTGGAGTCTGTCTCTCTCCCCACAGAAATGGGCGGGTCCTGCACTCTGGCTCTCCTGCACTCCCTCTCCTGCACTGGTGCGCACCTGCCTCTCATCAGCTCTGATCACTCCTGCACTTAACCACTGCTCCAAGTCTCCACCAGTGCCAGAGTATTCCAGACCCTCAGTGGTATTTGGCTAACACTGCTAGTGTTTTGGCTCTCAAGACATTCTTGTACTTTTTGAACGATTTCTTGACTAACCCTTACTGTGTTCTCCTTTGTTCCAGTGCCTCCACGAGCCTCCTGCACTCCCTGCCCTATCTCTGCCACGCTGCCACTCTCTCTCCCTGGGAAAGGATTCACCTGCTCTCACTTAACCACCTACCTCCAATAAATCCCCTTTAACTGATCTTCCGCCTCTGGTTCTGCTTTTGGGTTCTACTCAGCTTCTGGTTTACTAACCATAACATCACCATGCCCAAGGGTTAACAAACTCAAGGTCTTTGCACACCAAACGCGACGCAAATTAACTATGCGAGATAATTCACAGGCGAATTTTGACGCGCCTGTCTACACACATCAGGAGCAACGCAATTTAGGAGACATTTTTTTGCGCACTCCAACGGCCCCAATGGCTGCCTCTAATCTCACTTTCCGCCCCTAGGTCCAGTTAAAATCACCTTTACAAAGCTGCCACTGTGCAGCGTATCCAGCAACATTGATAATATGGCATAAAATGCTTCTTAATAAACAGTGAATCCATATCAAATAATTAGATTATCTTCTTGAGATGTATAGCTAACCTGCATGGAAATAGTTATCTATTAGTGGGCTACATTAATACACCTTGGAATATGTGTATCAGATAATTATTGTTAGGTTATCGTACATATATCAGAGTGCCCGGGGTAATCAATCTGGCTGTCCAACACCACAGATTTTATTTGCAAGCAAACTAGACAGTCACTGTTTTGTCATTTAAATTGATTCCACATCTAAGACCAACTGATTTATTATCTACTACCCTGCTTATTACCCTTGACCTAGTGTAGTTTTAAATGCTCTATAAAATATGATGGAACAGCAAATTTATTTAGCAAACATCATGAAATGATGTGTGACGGGATTATTAACAAATATTTATACTTTATTTTATAATGTCTTTACAGATTTCTAAGCTCTGGTGACAATGGGGGATCACAACCCACATAATGGAGAGCCAGGTGATGATGCTGATGGAGGGAGCAACCTTGCACCAATCAGGAACCTGTGCGGAAACAGGGCATCTGCAGAGGCACTGAGAGTGCGGGATAACTTTCGCCAACACTTCAACTCTCCAGCTGGAGAAGATCCTTGGCAATCTTGACTTGTTCGCCATTGTTCTGCTCCTGAAAGTAATTTCCATTCACCATATTCAGTAAATTTAATGTTCAGCTTATTTAAACATTCAAATACAATTACATCAAATGGCCTTTGCACAGTAGTTTTTTGTGTGTTTATACCTCCCTGTAAATATTTTTAGCAACTTTTTGAAGTTTAAACTTTGTTTTTTAAATAAAAATAATAAAAATGTGATGTGTCTTACCTAACCACCTGTTGTTGTTTTTTTTTACTCAATGCACGCACGGGATATTGTTTCAATCATTTAGTTTTTAAAAGATTAGTACAAATAAATTAAGACATGAATTCAAATAAAGCTCAGTTGGCATTTCATATTCTATTTTAAAACATGTTACAAAAGTCAATATACAATTAATTTGAGAGGAAAAATATGTCTGCATTGTAATTATGTAAAACATATTATATCTTTGGATTTTTCAAATAGCAAAACAAACAAACACACCAATTAAAAAAAAGAAAAAGAAAAAAAAGAAAACTATACGTAAGTAAAATTTGGACATTGCTGGGGTAGATAAACAGCACCAAACTCTGCCTCATGGCATATCTCTTTTTGAGCTTGACCAAAGATTACGGTTCTCTGGGCAGGCGCCTAATTCCAGGGTCCAAACTCAAAAGAAACTCAAACTCTTTGTCTCTCTCTGCCTCCCTCGCTTCTTTTGTCTTTAAGTACCCCTTCAGCATGCTGTCACTGCTCTTTCTTTTGGCTGGTCTAGGAGCTGCAGCACCACACTCTCTCTCACTGTCTGCCTGCTCTGCCTGCTCTGGCTCTCTCAGCTAAAACAAAGACAATTTACATCATTGGGAGCTTGATTATACACACACGCCATCGTCACACTCAATCTCTGCAGCTTGTCTCTTCCAAACGGTGTCTTTAAACTAGTTTTTGTGTTGCTTGTCAAAAAGTACCGGGTGCTGTGATATGAAGACAATCAAGTGGTCCGCTATGTTGAATGTTCTGGTGTGTGACATGTCAACAACAAGCATTTTGATAGGTTGGATGTGTACTCGTCACAAGCGAAACTTTGGAAAAATCGACCTAGGTCCGAAAAAATAAAAGCAGCAATTTTGCTCAACGAATTAATGCTGCTGGTGTGAAAGCTTGCATTGGAAAACAGTAGGTTTGAAAAAAAAAGAAAAGAAAATCGCACGAAATATTTGCACAAGAAGGCGCTTATTTAAATATATGCAGCCTCAGAAATAAAGCTCATGAGATAGCTAGAATCTGCACTTCAGAAAGCATTCATGTTTTAGCACTTTCAGCAACACACCTGGACTCTACCATCTTTGACTCTGAGCTGGAAGTTGATGAATACAGGTTTGACAGAAGGGACAGGAACAAACATGATAGTGGTAATGCATAGCATGTTAAACATCACATACCAGTTGTATTATAGAAAGTTTAATGAATGTTGACATTGAACTGATATGGCCTCAGATTCACCTTCCATGTTGTAAGTTTGTCTTTGTTGGATGTTGTTATTGACTACCAAGCGCCAAAGTGATATAGCAACAAATGAAAAAGGGACATATTTTCTCTAGGTGATTTGAGTATTGATTGGTTTTCTAAAAACTGTTAGTTATACAAAAAGCTGAGTTCCATAGCTAATGTTTGTAATCTTACTCAGGCTGTGAACCAACCAACAAGAATTAACAACAATGTGATGGTGTTGATACATCTACATGTATTGATCATAGTTTTTACCAACATTCAAGAGCTATGATCACAGACAGTGTCAATATCAGTGGGATGCAGTGGCCATAATTCGATTGCATTAACAAACAGGACTAAAATGCCAACGTCAGGAGTTAGGATTGTTTCCCACAGGTCCTATAAACCTATAAAAGGTTTGATACTGACTCATTTGTTAATGAGATCAAGGACTTACAGTGGTCTGAAATATACCAGCAAAATTAATTGCAGGCGGATAAACATGCTGTGCTTAGAAAAAGGTCTGTTAAAAGCAGTTCTGCTCCATGACTGGATGATGAGCTGAGATCTCTGATGCTCCAAAGAGAAACAGGCCAAGGGAGCTGCTAATCAATCCACATGCTCATTTGATACGAGCCTTTATTGTAAGTCATATTCATAGTCAAGTCATAGTCAATAAATATTATGTAAAAAGTCCTTCAATTCATATGTATGTGGAATGTCATCATTCACCACCTACCCTCTCCCAGTCACCACAGGTGTGCCCCAGGGCTCTGTCCTGGGGCCCCTGCTATTCATCATTTACATCCTCCCACTTGGCTACATCCTCCGCACTCATAACATCCAGTTCCACTGCTACACGGATGACACCCAGCTCTACATCTCCACCAAACCTGACTCCACTCTCCCACCTTCCTCCCTCACCAACTGTCTCCTTGAAATAAAGTCCTGGTTCACGCACAACTTCCTCAAATTAAACAGCAGTAAAACAGAAATGTTACGTATAGGTACCAAATCCTCTCTCAACAAATACATTAGCTTCACCATTCCATTTGATCCCTCCTCCATCTTCCCCTCCCCTCAGGTAAAGAGTCTGGGTGTCATCCTCGACAGCACCCTCTCCTTCACATCTCACATCAACAACATAACTCAGTCAGCCTACTTCCACCTCAGAAACATCAACCACCTCCGCTCCTCCCTCACCCCACACACCACCGCCATTCTGGTCCATAGCTTAGTCACCTCCCGTCTGGATTATTGCAACTCCCTCCTGTTCGGTCTCCCCCCGAAAATTCTCAAACTTTAACTGGTTCAGAATTCAGCAGCTCGCATCATTTCCAGGACTCCATTCACCCATCACATCACTCCAACCCTGCAGCAGCTTCACTGGCTCCCCATCACAAACCGCATTCATTACAAAATCCTGCTCCACACCCACAAAGCCATCCACCACCTCGCCCCCCCGTACCTCTCTGACCTCGTTCATATCTCTGTTCCTGCCCGTACCCTCCGATCCTCTTCATCTCTCCATCTCCCTGTCCCCTCTGCTCGCCTTGTCACCATGGGGGGCCGAGCATTCAGCCGCTCGGCCCCCCAGCTCTGGAACTCGCTCCCACCTGACCTCCGCAACACTCAGTCCTTACCCCTCTTCAAATCCAGACTCAAAACCCATCTGTTCAAGCTCGCCTACTCCCTCTGACCCTTCAATACTGTTTTGTATTTTTATTTATTGCTATATATTGCATTATATTGTATTGCTTGTTTTATATCTGTTTTAGTCCTCTTTTAATGCACTTTTATTCTTGTAAGGTGACCTTGAGTGCCATGAAAGGCGCCCTTAAATAAAATGTATTATTATTATTATTATGTGCAGGCCAGTTTATGACCAGGTCATAACATGTGGCTAACTTCTTTAACAACTACTTCGTCAACAAAGCTGACAATTTACGATCTTGCACACAATCAGGTGATGATGCTAGCTTAACTTGCAGTACTGTTAAAAGCATTATGAGCAGAAAAACATGTCACTTTGTGTTTGACAAGGTTAACCCGGTACAGTTGAAAAGATACTTCTCTTTCTCTCTCTGATGACACACCCCCTGGTACAGGTAATTTGGATGGAAGAATATTTAAAATTGCTGCAAAGCTGCTCTCAAATCAGATCTGTCATATTTTTAATTGTTCTTTAGTCAGTGGTACTTTTCCAGAGATCTTGAAAGAATCCGAGATTGTACCCCTTCCTAAAGACAGGATTGGCATTTTCACTGGCTCCAACTGTAGACCTATTAGTAGGGTGACCATACGTCCTCTTTTGCCCGGACATGTCCTCTTTTAAGAGCCTGTCCGGCCTGTCCAGTCGGGGTTTATAAAATCCTTCAAATGTCCGGGTTTTTGATCTTAGGTTGAGCGCGTCACAGAACAGCGTATTTATCATTCACGTTGAGTGGTTCCTGTAGAAACACGCTCTGAGAGGTGGAGTTTGAGCCGAACCCCGGAACATGTATTCATTCATTCACAAATCAGTACAGAGGCGCTCCACTCTCCACACTCACTCACTCGCAGGCTGACAGGCAGGTAGGAACACTGCCAGAGAACACTCGAACAGAAAGAAAATGCTGAAACGCAAATGTCATTTCACTGATGAAATACGAAAAAAGTTCCCCTGTTTTCGTCCGGTTCGGGACAAATGGGAGGCAGAGTGTACAGTCTGCAAAGCTGGAACTTATGTCTCTGTGGCTAATAATGGTTCCAACGATCTGCAAGCCCATATCACCACAACAAAACATTGAAGAATAGGCTACCTCTCTTTTGTCTTTTTGTTCAATATTTTGAGGCATTATTTCTTTTTTTACGTAACTGATAAATGGGGAGGTTATTTTGAAGAATGGTTCTCTACCTCACTTTTCCTAAGGTGTGTCTGACTTAAGAGCGATGATTATTTCTTATTTTGTTAAACATCTGAATACTTGTGTTCCTACAGAACTTGAGTCAATAACTATTAAAGACTAGAGCATGCCATATTTGTATGTGACTGATAATATTGTTTAGGAGAATTGCTTTAAAATAATAAATATAGTATTCATAAAGCAACTTTTTGTGAGTGTTTTGGGCTATTTCTCAGTATATCCAGGTAAAGTGTTCTTTTCTGTGGAATTCAGAATATTTGTTTAACTGAGTTAGAAGCACAGAAAGCCCCCTGACCCACGCAAAACCCCTAAAAAAAGGGGGGGGGGTGTCCTCTTTTCAGAGAAACAGAATATGGTCACCCTACCTATTAGTGTTCTCCCTGTGATGGGTAAAATTCTTGAGAAGATAGCTTTCATGAAATGTCAAACTACTTCAATAGTAATGGACATCATACCTCTGTACAGCATGCTTATTGACCAGGGCACTCTGCTGGCACTTTATTGGTACACATGATAGATATCTGATTAACGTACAGTTGTGCCCAAAAGTTTACACCCCCCAGCAGAATTTCAGATTTTTTTGGCCTTTTCCCATAAAATATGAATGGTAACATAAAATCCTTTCTGTCACTCATGGTTAGTGGTTGGGTAAAGACATTTATTGACAAAAAAAATAGTTATACCCTTGTTAAATCATAATGACAGCAGAAACTTCAAAAATGACCCTGTTAAGAAGTTTACACAACTCTGGTGGTTTTGTCCTGATAAATGCACAAAAGTGAACAAATGTGTTTGAATGTCTCCTAAAGGTAACCATCCTCACCTGTGATCTATTTGTTTGTGATCAGTGTGTGTGTATAAAAACAATGAACAGGGTCATTTTTGAAGTTTCTGTTGTCATTATGATTTAAAGAGTAAACACAGTTGTTTGTTAATAAATGTCTTCACCCAATCTCTAACTGTGAGTGACAGAAAGGTTTTTGTGTTATCATTCATATTTTCTGAGAAAGGGCCGAAAAAAATCAGCTGGATTTGGGTGTAAACTTTTGCTGGAATCCTGAGGTTAATTTCAATACCTTTTTAAGACTTTTTTAAAGATTATAAAACCAGATTGTAACTTAAGGCTGTTGTTGGCAAACAGTTTTTTAACAGTTTGCAATTTAACAGAAATGAGGTGAGCTGAGAAGGAATAAAGCTTGAAAAAAATCAAATTTAAAAATGGCAGGTTAATTGACTTTTCCCCTGGTCACAAGTAACAACAGTCATTCAAAGCCAACAAAACAAGAACTATTTACAACATGATTAAGATTAGGACCTGTGCTTGAGGTTATTAGATTTGCCTCCCATCAGCTTCTCTGTGTCCATCAGCTGTCTGAGCTTTTCTTTGTACCTTCACCGTGAGGTGTTGGACATAGTCATAGGCTGGGCCATTAATGACCCTGATTTTTTGTCTGCCTGCTCAGCAAAATGGTTTGCATTAACTTGAGGTGTGTTGCACACTTCATGCAGGATTTTGATCTTTTTTTTCAGTTCTTGGACTTCCATCTTCAGCTGCTTTTCTTTTCAGTGTCTGTGTGGCATTTTCTTATTTCAGACATTGTTGCTCAAAGTATAATCTCTATTTTGACCTGGTGAAAGCTACTGAAGCAAGGAGTTTCTTTGTCAGAGGAACATTTAGAACACCCCCACAAACTCTGACCCTGTCACAGATCAATCTTAGAGTATTCATCGGTTCTTCAAGTATATTGCAGGTTTCAACCTGCTTGTTGACTGAGAATCCTCTCTCCACTGTGGCTTGTCCATGGGACAGGAGCAGAAGGATTTGACAGAACTTTGACACTTCGGGGTAAGACTTGAGTGATGAGTGCAGGAACACATCAACCCGCTGCTGCAGTGGCTGAAAGGAAAGGAAAAACTCATCTCACTGAGAAAGCTCCAACTGTTGGACCATCCCATCACCTGCAACAAGGGAATAAAATCAGTATTCACTGATGTGTTTAATTATATTCCAGACAATTGGTTAATAATTCATTTGACATCATTCACAGCATCTGTTCACACAAAAGTGTCAGCAATGAAATGTATGATATCTTTCAAAAGTGTTACAATAATTTCTTCTGAAAGCATTTGGAAGATTAGACACTTAAACACAGACAAAAAAATGCACAAAAAATAAACTGCGCAGCATAATTTCAAAGGCTTGAAGTAGCTACATTAAAATGAATAAAGAGGAGATATTAGAGGACATATCGTGACCAATAAACTACTACTGTCACTCTATTGTGCTTAATTTTCCTACAAGTCGAGACACCTCCTGTCAACTGACTGTCCTGGGGGAATTTCCGGATGATGGGCTTCATCTTTATGAGGCACCTCTCTGGATCCCTGGATCTACTGAAACATGGCGTACGCCCAAATCCAGAAAACATCATAAGCACAAAGATATCCAGATGTATGAATATTTGCGCACGAATGAATCCAAGCACCTTTCCTTTGTACATCCCTATCAACTAAGCGCACATGTTGGAGGACCCCTCACGTCCCCTTTTGATTATGCAAATCGTATTTAAATGAGCCATATGTAACCCACATTAAAACCCACAATGTAGTTAAACAAATACAATTGTCATTAAAATGAATGAATATCTCATTAAAATGCATAAATATGGTTAAAACAATTAAAAGAGGTTAAAAACAATTAAAAGAGGTTAAAATGTATGTATTTAATTTGTTAAGAGTCATTTAAAAGCGTTTTGATATCCCTTTAATGAAATTATTAAGAGTCTGTACCATTCTTGCATTCAAAGCATCTGGGGTCAGTTTCACAAAGCAGGTTTAGTGAAAACTCTGAGTCTATTAACCCTGAAATGAGGGAAACTCTGAATTTTCCGTTTCACAAATCGAGGTAACTCAAACAGAGAAAGAGGGGAAACTCAAGCCTGTTTCACAAAGAGAGGTAACTTCAGCTCTCGGTCAGTTACCGTAGTAACTGTGAAACTAACCTGGTCAGGACCAGGTTTTTGTCAATGAACCTGGAGTTTCTCTCTGTCTCCGCCCTCTTTCAAACACACACCATGTTTGATTTCCTCATTCTTTCAGTCAGCGGGTGAGTTTTGGCGTAACGTGGTTCTGCTGTCTGTACTAAATTAAATAAATGAATGATCTACATTCAGCAGTTTTCTCTGTAATATTACTGTGATTGCAGGACTACATTTAAACTTGCGTATTGACCAGAGCAGCGATGTTCTGTCACACCGTCTCCCTCTCTTTTGCAGCTGCTGTGGTGTTGCACTTTTTCCTAAAATCATGTTAATATTCTCTGTATGAGCGCATTCAGATTCCCAGTTCTCGCGGGGTAAAAAAAAACGCCGCCCTCCACTTCCCCGTTGCCATGGTGACTCGTCCAATCGGGGCTCCACTAATGCTGTCTCTTTACAGCGGTGGTGCACGCTCTTAACTCCAGGTGAAACTACTCCGAGTTGATCAAACAAACTCAAATCCCCTGTTCTGGAACAGAAAATTCAGAGTTTTCTATCTCAGAGGAGATCAACTCAGAGTTCAGGGTTTAACTCAGAGATTCTTGAACCTGCTTTGTGAAACGGACCCCAGGTCTTCAGTCTTGATTATACTTTAATCTCCACTCCTTACGAACCTAAACCTGGTCCAGTAGCTTCTTTATTGTATAGGTTGATACAAGTGCTACACATACACTGGAGATTTCCATGTGTGAACAATCAGGAAATTGACGAAAGAAGTGCAAGACGTGGAAAAAAAAAGAACTTCACTGAAGGCGAGTTATAAGGTTGGCTTCCCGAGGTGGAGGCGCGAAAAATATGCTTTTTGGCACGCTTTCCTCAGACATCAGCAGTAAACGAAAGCAGGGTGAGGGGTGGGAGTGTGTGTGTGTGTGTGTGTGTCTCTGTGTGTGAGTGCTGTTGGATCAGAGGCACATACACAAGCAGAGATAAAGAAGAAGTGGTCAGACATCAAAGTGGACGTGAAGCGGAGGATGGCTGCCTGCCGTCAAAGTGTGGCCCAAACAGTCAGGGGGACAGGAGAAGAGACCCCCTGAAACTGTAAAGTTGATTTACATTTTTTATTGGTTAATTTTACACACTGCTTACATTGTTGTAAAGTAGTGCAGAAGTGTGCCGGGTAAAACCTGGGGCTGATTAAGACATTTCACCCTTTACGCTCGTTGTAATTAATATGAGTACCTTGCCCACAGAGACAATCAGGGGCTTGTTAGAAAGATCTAAGTCCGTAGTTGAACCAGCAAAAACAGCAAGTTAATAACTTAAACTACTAACTAGTAATCGTGCTGTGAGGATGAGATAGAAGTTGGGGGCGCACCTGCTCAATGCGCATCTCGGGAATTAATATTAGGACAAAGTAAACGAATAAATTTACTCACCAAGAAGCCACCCATCGCGCACAGTTCCAGCTTGTAGTTTGTTCCCAACAATGCTGTTGCTCAGAATGTATGTGACGTGTACCAGGCCACCTCGCCACAATGTTGGTTAATTTCATTTGCGCATCACATATGATCTGTACATTGATCGAATGAAAATGTTTTCTGCTGCCATAAACAAATCCATCATGTGATGGAGCTTTTATAACAATGTATGTGCAGTTCATAGCTTTGGGAAAACAGCCTCTCACTGCAAATTGCGCTTTAACGTGGACCTGTTCAGCTGCACTGTATGGGAATGTGATACACCTGGCTGACATGCGGATGATTCCGCCCCACACGTCTGGCACAGCTCCCTCTGAAATGTCTCGGTCAGCACCTGTACGAGCACAGGCAGCACATGGCTCCCTGCTGTATTGCGCTTTAAGGCCGGTCTCAGCTCTGCGCACAGTTCCATGAATCCTTTAGTGGCTGATGAGCCAGTCGTCATCACATGCCAGCAAATCTTTCCTGTCTCTGAAAATGTGTTCTATTCTAATTGCGCCATTTGCCATGTCTTCTAATACCGCTAAAGCAGCCATGGTCTTCAACAATGTTTTTTTTTTTGCACCACTGTCTGCTTTTATATCCACTTGTGTAATTGCAGACAGGTGGGAGTTTGAATTGTTCATCGCTGTTAACATTTTCTGAGTAAAACCTCTAGGTGTCTCCAAATGATCAAAGCTGTAGAAATGTACGTACGCCAGCCATGAAGTTGGCGTGAGGCATCGCACATTTCCACGGTCATTTCTCTCGTTACATCTGAACTTTGCCGTGAAAATGGGCGTACGCCAGGTTTTTGTGCGTACGCACTCTTTGTACATGAGGCCCCAGGCCCTGCAGACCCTTTTTCCTGAAGGGGGCACAGAGAGCACCCCTACCCTGCTTCCTGGCTTGCTCTGGAATGCCTGACAAATTGAACACAAACTATAAGCGTGCTGTTGTTACACCCCTGCACAGCGTGCTGTAAAGGGGGGATATGAACAAAAGAAGTAACACACGCTGTTGCTGGGTTTCATCTAAAAGTGTAATGAACAGCGACATGCACAAGCTCCCCCAACAGACCAAAACAGGAAGTGCATGATGACGAAACCCAGACACAACTAATCAACCACTGGGTCAAATTCACTTCTCTTCACGAATAACAAATAATACAATATGTAACACAATTCAAATACAACTCCAAGTGTCCTCCAAATGAACCTAAACTCTTTCCTGACATACAATTCCTAGCTCAAGATCATTACTATCTTTAAAATAGTTTTTAAATCCTTTTGACTATTAATCACTGTTTTTAAACATGTTGTTAATCATTTTAACCAAGTCATTCATTATATATCCATTACACTGTAAATAATATGGAGTGCAGAGATAAATTGTTTTCAAAAACAAGTTATTGCCCCCTCAGCAAACCTGGGGGAAAAAAAAGTTTCATTATATATATTTGAAATTACATACAGTTACTGCTGTCATCATTACTAGCAATACAATCAAATGGTCAAACTGTTTACACGTTTGTTTGTTTACACAAACGTTTACACTAACTGGTTGGAGAAGTGTCCAGTGCAAAAACCTATGCAGTTAATGCCTAAAAAGATCCATCCATCCATTTTCTTAACCATCCACCCTGTTCAGGGTCACGGGTGGCTGTAGCATATCCCAGCTGTTATTGGGTGAGAGGCAGGGTACACCCTGGACTGGTTGCCTACAAAGATCATACATGAAATACCTTTACAACAGATTCAGCACCTAGGCCTATATCAGCATTTATGACAGGGGCTCAGTTCGCCTCATCAGCCACATCTACTTTTATCATCTGCAGGGGAGTGAGATCCTGCAGGAGCACCCTCTTCACAAACTGCCTCAGTGTACTCTGAAGATATAGCAAACAATCAGTGGAGGAACTCTTCATAAAGATGAATCATATTCAATTTAGACTATTACGTATTGTAATTATTTACCTTTATCGGCTTTCTCAGATCTTTTGCCAAGAAAGGGAAAACTGGCTCATCAGTCTGATACTTGGTCAGGAAGGGGTTGAAGGTCCTGGATATGGCCAGTAAGAAGTGCAGTTTGGCACTGATGAGCGGATCAGTTTGTGCCTTCTCAAAGGTGTCACAGGAGGCAGTGCCTGGGTGGGGGAGTTTATTTTACTTCACAGCATCCACATGTTCATCCATCCATCCATCTTCTTCCGCTTATCCGGGGTCGGGTCGCGGGGGCAGCAGCCTAAGCAGGGAAGCCCAGACTTCCCTCACCCCAGCTACTTCGTCCAGCTCTTCCCGGGGGATCCTGAAACCTTCCCAGGCCAGCCGAGAGACATAGTCTCTCCAGCGTGTCCTGGGTCTGCCCCGGGGTCTCCTCCCGGTGGGACATGCCCTGAACGCCTCACCAGGGAGGCGTCCAGGAGGCACCGAGCCACCTCATCTAGCTCCTCTCAACACGGAGGAGCAGCGACTCTACTCTGAGCTCCTCCTGGACGGCTGAGCTTCTCACCCTATCTCCAAGGGAGAGCCCAGCCACCCTGCGGAGGAAGCTCATTACCCAGAGCTCGTGACCATATGTGAGGGTAGGAATCCATGTATGTAGGATTACATATTACATATGTAATCCATATGTAGGCATCCACATATTGCATAATCAAAACGACTTTATTCACATTGTTGGCAACTCAAAGTACTTCATGTGGGGTCTCATAGGGGGAAGCAAAAAATCAGCTTCAGGATAACGGTCAAAATTCTCCCTGACCACTCGTGATAATAGAATCATGCAAGCTCCAGAAAAATATTCAAATGCATTTGCTCAACAGCTTAACAAAACATAACAAAATACATATGCACAGAAAAGCAGTACATCACAAGAGATGTGCTTAAGTTGAGGGGAAACGTAAATAATCATAATATCTTCAAAATCATTGGCTATACTTGAGCTGTCCTCTCTACCACAGGTACATTTTTGACTCATCTGTGGCCACAGAAGGGCAGCGGAAAGCTGGTGGACCCAGTGAAGTTCTCCATCCTCGCTGGAACATTGTGGAAGAGGGAGTGGAGAGCCTGAAGGAGCTTGTCCAGCTGCCAAATAGTGAAGCCTGCCTTCACTGCATTGTCCAGGCTGTGAAGCCCACAGCTCCCAACCCTCACTGGTTGAACTCCATACAGCTCTGCATGCTCCTTCTGAAGGTCTTCCATCTTCAAATTGACATTGGGATCATCCATACTGACAGAGACAAGCTGCCTCACATTCCGTTTTGGAACACGTTCCTGTGAATTGACATTGCAGTCGGTATATTTAAGACATTATGCCTTGAATTTGTTTTGTTCTTGAAATACACAGGCATTCACATCAAATCTTTTTTTTTTCTGTGTACGACATTTCAAACACATAATTTCAAATGCTTATGAAATGTTAAAACCAACCAATGACCAATGTCTCCATGTAGTGGTTAACATTAAGAACGGCAGTGAAACACAACCAGGCACTGAAAACACAAAAAGGCACTGAAAAATTATTTGAAAATAAACATGTAATGTGAAAAAGAAAAAAAAAAGAGAGACCAAAGACCTCAACATAAAGTTATGTGTTTGTGTGTGTGTGTGTGTGTGTGTGTGTGTGTGTGTGTCTATGTATATATTCATACACAAAGATGGCATTTGACACCCAGGTCCTTGCAAACATAGGTATCACATTTGTAGGATCTTCGGCTTGCTTTGTTGTCTCTCGGGGCACAGAGCTCACAGCGCTTCCGTTTCTGCCCCTGTCCTTGTTGTGGGACAGTGGCCAGAGCAGCAGCTGGGGCTTGCGCACTCTGACCAGACTGGCCGAGGCTGGTGTGAGGGGAAGGTGCTGGGGCTGTTGAATAAAAGGAGTCACCAAAACTAGCTCTGCCAGGAATAGTCTCCTCTCGAAAGTATTCCCCTGCTTCCAGGGTGGGTCGATCGCTGTCCACACAACATATGCACTAAGTGCAGACGACTGTTTTGCGTCTTGAGTGCTCAGATACTCCTCTGCTTTTCTTTCTCTTCTCCATTCTTGGTGTGACACAGAAAAACACACACCGAAAAGGTCAAGTCAACTTTTATACATTCTAACTGGTGTCAGGTGTGATTTCTATGTTACCAGCACCTGTTACTCACCACAGCTGAGTTTAAACAAGCATCACCTGCTTGAAATTAAATGATTTACCCACAATTCTAAAATGGTGCCAATAATTTTGTCTGGCCCACTTTTTGTGTTTTGTGTAAAATTGTGTCAATTTTAGCTTTTTTATTCTTTTTTTTTTTCAATGCAGATCAAGGAAATGAACACATTTGTACCAAAAACACTTTTAATTGCAACAATTTCTGGGAGAATTGGTATATTTTCTAGAAAAATTCCAGGGATGCCAATACTTTCGCCCATGACTGTATGTACCAGTAAGCTGCAATGTAAGGAAAACAATAGGACCTTGATTCTCAAACTGTAGTACGCGAGCTCCCACTAGTTACCACGAGGTGGGGGACAGTGGCGGTTGCTCCAAGACTGCAAGGGAAGCTCAGCTTCCCCTAAAATGTAAATTTAAAATAAGAAGAAAAAACTGGTGAAAAATGTTTCACTGTGTGTGCATTTCATTGACTAAACATGCGCTAGAACACGTTCATCTTTTGTTCATAATCAGCTACTCATCAAAGGAAACCAACGCAACTTCCTTCTCATTCATCCCTGCAGCCCCACAGTGATTAACACGGACAGGCACCCAGCGTTTCAGTGTCAATAGGGAAGTGCTGAGTGGATGGTCCCACTGCGTGATTTTAATAGTGGCACTTGGAGAGTTCGATATTTTTGCAGGTGGTTCACACTGTAAAAAGTTTGAGAACCACTGGAATGGGGGAAGAACGAGCGGCAACCTCCGGTCTGAAAAAATGAGACAACACTGAAGTGCTAAAAAGCTGCTGTTCCTCCAGTGACCTCTTGAGGCTGGCTCCAGAAGCACCAGAAGTACTGTACAAGTGGACAGGAAAAAGGCCATTTTCAGAGCCGAAATCGGCGTATTTAAAGCCTGGTACAAACTCTGTCTCCCGTCTGGATTGCTAATTTCGCTAACGGCACACACTGTGAGGGGGGTGAATTTTTTTCTAACTCGGCCGTTTGGAAGATATTAGGACTAAGAGCTTACCCAATCAGAGCCACAGCTCAGATCACGTGACTGACGGGCGCCCAATAGCTGTGAGTTTGGGCACTCGTCACTCGTCCCATTTCCAATATGGCCGCGCCCGTCGTTTAGCCTCAAAACAGAGCTGCAGTAACAGACGGGTGACGTCACAGAGACTACGTCCATGTTTTATACAGACTATGAACATGACACAAGAGTGTGTGTAGGTTGAAGCAAATTTTGGCTAGAGTGCCTCTCCTCCTTTGGCTGATACCAGTGCAGGGGGAGGTTCAGGCTTGTTTTTCCTCACCGTCCCCACCATGGTCAGCTTTCTTCTCAGCAGCTCCTGACCACAAGCAGTGAAGTTGTCACGTGATATAGCTTATATGTATATGCTTTGCTAAAAATATTAACAAAATGTGCGCATTGAGGTAATGTATTGGTGAATATATTTCAGAGGGTTTTAAGTTCATGAGAGGATACAGAATGAGGAATGAATTGATATCCACAGTAAGAAGGAAGAGAAAACTATAAGTCATACAAAATGAGGAAGTTCATACAGAGTGTTTATGTGCTGAGATTAGACAGGGTAAGTGAAACTGGGTATAAAGTTCAGATGTAGAGAAAAGTTCAACTGTTACTATGGAGATCTGTACGTGATGACTTGGTGGCAGACAATATTATTTGTGTGAGTGCGTGTGCATGTATTAACAACTCCTTATTAGGTAAACATCCACTACTGCTTCACCACAAGAGTGATGTCTGGACCCTGTCTACACCGGAAGACAACACCTTAAGAATAGAAAACTGAATGTTTACGTAGGAGGATCTTGAACCATAAAAGGGTTCAGGTAAAGTTGGTCGGGGTTCATTTCTTCATATACTGACCCCAGCACATGTCTGATTGTCAGGGCTACATAATTTGAACCCAGAGCTTCTGTTAGACATTCTTGACTCAATGTAATAAATAAATCGAGCTCCAACTGAGAACTTGGACCTCTCTTCGTCATTCCTTTCTCCCTTTAATGACCATGTAAGAAAATGGTGCAAGGTAATTAGGAAGCTAGGAGTCCATATAACTAATTATTAAGTGGTACTATCTTTGGGAACGGGAAATTATTAGTACCTCTCAAGTGAGAAACCACCATTTTTTCGGACAAGACCAGTTGTCATGTCCAGCACAAAACGCATGCCCTGGTGGTTTTTTTTTTTTTTTGGCCCTTACAGGCCCTTACAGGCCCTTTGAGTTTTCCCAAATATACCTGCATATTCCAGGCATAGCTGCCCTGGGTGTCACACGCAGCTCAAATCTTCATACCATACTTCCCTGGTTTGTATGGAATGTACACCTTGAAGGAACAGCGACCTCTGACAGGAACCAGGCGCTCATCAACTGTGACCTCAGGACCTAGATTTTACATCAGTGGTAGGCGCTCCACCCACCTGTTCCAAACATTTCTGATGGCAGACAGTTTGTCATTTCGCCAGTGGACAGGTCGTGTATCACGGTTGTTGAATTGAATAATTCTGGAAAGGACATGAAACTGCTCTAAGGACATAGTTGCCCA
Organism: Thalassoma bifasciatum; assembly: GCA_008086565.1. Lineage (NCBI taxonomy): Eukaryota > Metazoa > Chordata > Actinopteri > Labriformes > Labridae > Thalassoma > Thalassoma bifasciatum. Next base: position 88,442 of record RPOG01000944.1, read on the forward strand.
GAGTATAGGCCTGCCTAACTCTGCTTCCCACAGACTATTTGTAGCTTCATTGTTTGTATGATACACTCCTGCCATAATCATCTTGCTCTACTTTCTCTATCATGGTAGGACGAAGCTCAGAGCAAGTCTACACCAAAGACTGTATAAAACATGGATGTTGTCTACGTGACGTTGCCTGTCTGTTACTGCATCCCCATTTTGAAGCAAAATGGCCAGCATGGCCATATTGAAATTGGGATAGGTGAAGAGTGCCTAGACTCACAGCCATTGGGCATCACGTGAGCTGAGCTGTGGCTCTGATTGGGCAAGCTCTAGATCCTAATATCTTCCAAACCGCCAAGTTAGAAAAAAATTTCGACCCCCTCACAGTGTGTGTGGTTAGTGAAATTGGCAATCCAGATGGGAGACAGGTTTTGTACCAGGCTTTAAATGTGCTCGTTTAGGCACTTAAAAATGGCCTTCTTTTGGCTTTGTGTGTACGTGACTTCTGGTACTTCCAGAGCCAGCCTCAAGCAGTCACTCGAGGAACAGCAGCTTTTAAGCACTTCCACATTGTGTCATTCTTCAGACCGAAGGTTGCTGCTTGGTCTTCACTCTTGGACTGGAATTTCTCCTCGGATGTCTGTTCTTCAGGTGCTTCTCCCTCTCCATCTGTTGACTGGTAAGTCTCCTCAAGCTCTGGATCAAGATCAGTGTTGTCTTCCACTTCTGAGACACCCTTTTCAATCTCTGGCTCAACCGCAGTGCCCTCTTCATCTTCTTCAAAAATCAGGTCCAGAGCCTTTCTGACAGAAAACCACTTGGTCTTTCACCTACTCATGGTGCTCAGAGTGAAAGGAGTATCAAATGAACACCGAGCTAAATATCAGGGGTCTGTGTGAGGATATGACACATTATTTCAACTCCAAGGTGGCTCACGCTCAACCTGAAGGTGGACCACGTGGGGGGATCAGACCATAAGTGTGGAACAGAAGTATTTAACCTTGCAGAGCAGATGGACCTGTCTGATTCATTTTCAGAAATCCTTCAGATCCATCTCGCTAAGATCCAATCACAACCGATTTCACCCGGCAGAGATATTGTCCACTCAATTAGAGAAGAGAGCTGGGAGCTGCAGACGTGACATCAGCGGGAAGCGCCAGAATGTTTGAAAATAATGGCAGTGTGTGAAGTATCCAGGGACGTGGCTGTATCTGCAGTTTAATCAGAAATAGACTCAATTTATTAGTGAAAAGAAGAACAGAGAACGTCACCTCCTTTTCACCGCCTTTTCTGGCGGGGAACAGTGTTTTGAGCAAAAACGGACCAGTGAAATATCTCCGTAGCGGATATATGAACCGACTGCCTGTCAGGTTGGACATCCCCCACACTGGGGTTCCCAAATAGGCGGCCCACAAGAGCCAAACATCTAGCACGCACCACTGAACCAACCAAATGGCATTAATGCAGTATGCACACAACTCACCTTTTGGCAAGGTTCATCCACATAATAATAATAATAATGCATTTTATTTAAGGGCACCTTTCATAGCACTCAAGGTCACCTTAAAAGAATAAAAGTGCATTAAAAGATGACTAAAACAGATATAAAACAAGCAGTACAATACAGTGCAATATAATACAATAGATTAAAATACAAAACAGTACAATGGTGGTGAAAGGTCAGAGGGAGTAGTTGAGTTTAAACAGATGGGTTTGGAGTCTGGATTTGAAGAGGGGTAAGGACTGAGTGTTGCGGAGGTCAGGTGGGAGTGAGTTCCAGAGCTGGGGGGCCGAGCGGCTGAATGCTAGGCCCCCCATGGCGACGAGGCGAGCAGAGGGGACAGGGAGATGGAGAGATGAAGAGGATCGGAGGGTACGGGCAGGAACAGAGATATGAACGAGGTCAGAGAGGTACGGGGGGGCGCAAGGTGGCTTTCTAGGTGAGGAGCAGGATTTTGTATTGATTGCGGTTTGTGATGGGGAGCCAGTGAAGCTGCTGCAGGGTGGGAGTGATGTGATGGGTGGGTGGAATCCTGGAAATGATGCGAGCTGCTGAATTCTGAACCAGTTGAAGTTTATTAAGAATTTTCTGGGGGAGACCGAACAGGAGGGAGTTACAATAATCCAGACGGGAGGTGACTAAGCTGTGGACCAGAATGGCGGTGATGTGTGGGGTGAGGGAGGAGCGGAGGCGGTTGATGTTTCTGAGGTGGAAGTAGGCTGACCGGGTTATGTTGTTGATGTGAGATGTGAAGGAGAGGGTGCTATCGAGGATGACACCCAGACTCTTTACCTGAGGGGAGGGGGAGATGGAGGACTGATCAAATGGAACAAACACAAGCACACAAAGCTACCATTGCTCTTTTGACCGCACACTGTACACTTTCATTACACAGAGAGCGGTATTCAACAATAATAAACTGCATTCAGCAGCAAGCAGCCTGCCAAAAGTAAGTCCCACATTCTGACAAATGGCAAAGAAAAATAACAATATGGCCTGCAGTACAAAGCGGAAAGTGGGCCAAGAAAATTGCCAGTTCAAAGCTTAATGGACTGATTTTTTTTGTTTCATTTTGCCTGATCATGTAAATGCCAAGCCGACATGCCTCATATGCATGCAGCACTTTAACATGATACATTATGCAAGTTTTACCTCCAACTACCCAGCCAATTCAAACCAACGCAACCAAAAAATTACGAACATGATGGCCTCATACAAGCACTCCGTTTCAATAATAATAATAATAATAATGCATTTTATTTCAAAGCACCTTTCAAGACACCCAAGGTCGCCTTACAAAGGGTAAAAAACACATAAAACAAAATAGAGTTAAAAACAGCAACATAAAAGCAATAGGGTAAGGGACAATATGGAGCAGTTAAAAACAGTAGGTACTTTGCAACAGATGAGTTTTGAGTTTTGATTTGAAGATGGGGAGGGTGGCAGAGTTTCGGAGGTCCGGGGGCTGTGAGTTCCAGAGCTGTTTTTGTAAGTGATCCTTTGTTTTATTGGGAACCAGTGAAGTTGTTGGAGGATGGGGGTGATGTGGTGGGAGGATGGAGTTTATGGAGGGATTTATGTGGAAGGCCGAAGAGAAGAGAGTTACAGTAATGGTAAAATGGTAAAATCAGCCTCTGCACAAGAGAATGCCACAGCTGCATCCCTGCAAGTGACATGGAATTTAGCAAAAGCTAAAAAACCAAGTTAATCAAAAAGTGTGCAACAGACATGGTTGGAGAGGTTTTAAATAATGACGAAAAAACAAGAGGAACATTGTGGAGCTATTAAAGCAGGTGCCATTGTCAGCTAACACAACAACAAGAAGAGTAGACACAGTTGAGAAGGAGTGTTTTCCCAGTCTACTCACTGATCTGAAGACAGCAGAGGCAATTTCCCTTGCACTTGACTCATCCTGTGACCAGACCAATATGGAGCAGTCATCAGTTTTTGTGAGGTTCTTCAATGGGAAGACTTTCCAGGAAGAACTGCTTTGCTTACTTCGTCTCCTTGGGCACACAACTGGAGAAATCCTTTTCAATGAGCTGACCAAGTTCATCGAGGAGAACTTGGATGTGTGTAAAATCGTGTCTGTTGTCACTGATGGGGCTCCGTCGATGGATGGATGGACCACAGAGGGGCTCGGTGAGCAGACTTGCCAAAGTAAATCCAGCGCTTCTGACATTTCATTGCATCATTCAAAACTCTGTACTCTGCGCAAAACTCTGAAGAGAAGGTGGTGGTGGATACCGTGACCAGACTGGTTAATTTTCTTCAGGAGAGTTGTATTCTGCAACACCGTCTTCTCCATTCATTCTTGGAAGAAATGCCAGCGGAACACACAGATTTCTTGCTGCATAACAACACACGATGGCTGAGTAAAGGCTGCGTGATGGACACCATTATGTTCAACCTCAACATACAGTAGTGAAGGCTTACCCTATTAGCTATAGACAGTTCACAAAGGATGCATGCTTTGTGCAAATATGAGGATTATTTATTGATAATTGTACACAAATCACAACAGCCACTTAAACTTATCTTAACAATGTGCAGCAGCTTTTTACCTCTCATCAGACAGCAAGCCAGAAGAAGAAGCTGTATTTCATTCACACACATGCACACACACCTGGACCAGACAGTGAGAGAGAGAGAGAGAGAGAGAGTCAGCTGGCATTCTTCTAACCTGGGTCACAGATAATCCAAATTTCATAGTGTTTTTTGTTTTTGTTTTTTTAAGCAACAAAGGTATTTATCGTCGAAAAAAAATTGATAACAGGTGGTTGAAACACAGGACTGTCTTGTGGATCTTGACTGCTTCAACCTGTCCCGCTGTCTCAGAAAAAAATCTAACTTATCTAACTAACTAACTTTATCTTTCAGCGCTGTGTGTTTGGTTTAAAGGTGCTTTTTGAGGTGTGTTGGTGAGCTGAGCTGAGGACTTCACCACATACCACACAATGAGGCCTCGGCTCTTTGTCAGTCCCACAACAACTAAATCCAAATGTGAAGTACCTCGGGTCATAGCTCTTGACTACTTTACTCTGCTCGTGCTTGTGAGTGCTGTGGATACTTCATTGGCATCTGTCAAGTTGCCGCCAAAACTTGTGCCCAGTTCACTGTCGTCCTTCTCTTCATTTTAAAGGTTTTCTGAAAGTTTGGAGCCTCGATTGCAGTGTTCTTGAACCCCCCCATCTTCCCTCTCTACAGCTTACATCTGTTTCTCTATGCACAGGCTAAGTGCATGAGGACGTAGCAGGCTGATATTGAGATAAACATAAAGAAAGAAAATTATTTTTTTAAAATATGAATTTAATATGTTTAATATATCTTAACTCTAGGTTTTGACATATTTTGATAACTTATTTTCAAATTAATTTTATTTTGAAAAAGAATTTATGACCTCCCTCTGCATACCACTCGTAGGAGCCTGCACACCACAGTTTGAGAACAAAGGTTTTAGAGGATCTGCTGCCTGGGATAAGCTCCTTACATGTGTGAGATGGATTAAAATCAGAATTTTTTTAAAAACGTCACTGAAACAAAATCTGATGATTTAACATAGGTGAACATATCTCCTATTGTGAACTTTTAGATAATTAATTTTTTATCCCATGTCTTGGTAACAATTTGTTTCTGTTTTCATAACTTTGTTTTCTTAAGCTATACTGTAATTTTTGATTCGATTTGCTTTTTCAGTAATGATTTTGTTTACTTATTTTCTATTTATTTTTGTTTAATGAATACTGTGTGGTTTTAAATAATTGTTTTACTTACAATTTACTTACAAACACTTTGTGGAAGCTAATCAGAATCTAAATAAAAAGAATAAAGAAATTGGACCATGAAATGTCTAACAACTTATGAAATTTAAAGAAAAGTTGTTCATGAAAGGTACTAGATCACGGGAGGGGAGCAACGTGATGCTCAATGGCTGTTGATTGATCCTCATAAAAATTAGTTGTGCCTTGTTATGATTGTTATTGTTTTCGTTATTATTTTGTTATCTGGTAAAAACAATGATAATAATAATAATTATGATAATTTATTTTATCTAAAAGTGACTTTCAAAGCACACAGGGTGCCAGGGAATCTGCTGTAGGACAGGAGTGATGCAGTGAAAGGATGGGGTTCTGGTGATGATATGGGCAGCTGAATTCTGGGTGGATTTCTGAAGGGCAATGGAGAGAGGAGAGTTACAATAACCAATACCGGAGGTGACAAGGCTGTGCACAATAATGGTGGTGGTGTGAGGGGTGAGAGATGGACGGAGGCAGTTAATGTTACGTAAACAGAAACGTGCACTATATTATTGATATGGAAACTCTAACCCAGTAAACAAGAGCTACAGCTGCATCCATCTCGACCATCATTGTTAGATTGTTTTTTTTCTCTTTGAGTGAACTGAAACTAGTTTGGTATGCACACAGTTTCACTTGTCTGATTCTCTTTTCTGCATGTATGCGCAGATAAACTAGATCCCCAACTGCGACCTTTCCAACAAACTATGAACTTAGGCAGATGCACGTAAATGTATTGAGTGTCTCTTTAACAGACTTCCATTCATTAAGTCACCACTTCTTTCCAGAACTTTCTCCATCCTCTCTCCAGAGAAACAGATGCTCAGGTGGACTGAGGTCAAGCAGCAAACTTGGTCCATAAAGACCATCCAAATGTTTGCACATAAAGCCGTCTTGGTCGCTGGAGCTGTAAGTTATGGATCATTATCCAGCTCATTACTGTAGCTGTGGGTCTGCCTGTATCAAGGCAGACTGAGTCATCAGGCGCTGGCTCACCTGGAGAAGAGAGTTGAGTGTGAAGACATCTGTAATTTTTAGCTTTTGTGTCTTTGTTTTGTCAGGAGAGAGGGGACAGTGGATAGTGAAGGAAACAGAAGAGGGTAAGAAGAGTAGGGAGTGACTTGGGAAAGTGGCCACAGGCAGGATTCGAACCCGGGCTGCCCACGTGAGGGCAAACCTCATGGGGCACGACCTAAACCTCTAGGCCATCTGTGATCCAGCATCTGGGGTTTAAGGGTATTCACTAAACTTTCCTTTAGGTCTATGAGAGGAAAGGCACTGGGATGAACATTATCATGTGCTGGGGTGAAAGGAGTGCTCTTGACTGTGAGGGAAATGTGCTCTGAAACATCCTCTGAGGAGAAAGATCCTTCATGTGATCTTACCTCAGCCATTTAGGACTAAAAAACACATTGAAATGAAATTTAACGGAGAAATCATCTGTTTTACACATCAGTGAGCACACCAGGCTCCTGTGGTTTGCTGCCGAGAGTTGGTACCACCAGTTCCGGACTGTACCACTGAGATTACGTCCGTCAGGTTCATATGTTGGACTGTGGTGTTTTATCACTAGTCAAAACTGTTCCATTCATTTTCAACAAAACAATAAGTCTCTAGGCAACAGACTTATACATATGTGGTGTACATGCTAGCTGAGGGCTCAGGTCATCAGCTGCTGTTGGTCCACTGTGGTTTCTGAACTCCAGAGTTAAAGCAGACGTTTCCCAGGAAACATTCACACTTAATTCTTTAAATACTGACAAGCCCTATGGAAAATTCATTGCCCAGCAGGACTTAGCTCCTGTCTACAGTAGAACCAAAACCTAGTTGAATGGCCATGATTTTACTGTGTTTGGACCTGAACCCTAGTGCAGAAAAGATCATTGGTGCCAGCCTGCCCTCCATCCAGGACCTTTACAGGTCCAGGACCAGGAAGTGAGCTGGTAACATCTCTGCAGACCCTTCACACCCTGGACACTTTCTTTTTAAACTCCTCCCCTCTGGCCGCCGTCACAGAGCACTGTACACTAGGACATCCAGACACATGAAGAGTTTCCTCCCACAGGCCGTCACACTGATGAACAGTTGAAAAAAAAAAAAAAACTGTCATCGCACTGTCGTGTCTCATGCACATTCTTGCACATCCTCTGTTGCACATTTTCATTGCACTATTTGACTTTAAATATATGTTTTTTCTTTTTTCCTTTGTGTACAAAGTCCCTATATCCTCCTGAGACCCAGAAGAAAAAAGGTTTTGCTTTTTTTATTTTTTCATGATCATTGTGGTTGAAAGAAACATTTTGCAACAATTTTTTTTCAAAAAAGTTTTTATTAATTTTTTATTGACTGTCCCTTGTAGAGGACATCGAGACTTGCTTCATACAAAATGTAGTGATGCAATTTTATGATAGTGAATTCATTTTTGAGAGGATTTATTTTAAAATTCTTTCCATGCCGTGAACATTAAAGTTAATAAAGACGGTTACATGAATAAAGCACATCTGTTTAGGAGTTAATTCATCAGCACATTTCAGTTTGACCTATATTAATGCAATTTGTCAACGTGAAAACGTGAAAGATTAAAAGATGCCGGCCAGCAATCAGTGTCAGAGCCAGGCTGACTGGACCCACAGAGCAGAACAGAGGCAATTGTTTTTAACAGGCCAGCTCAAAAACAGGTGAGGGTCAATCCCACACAAGGAAACAAAATAAAATACAAACAGGAAACACAACACCACAAATCAACCTTAAGCCCAGACAATCAGGGCAACAATGTACAACAGTACAACAACGATAAACATTTGGAAAAAAATTAACTTAACAGAACACTGAAAAATGTTTCAATACTTAAATGTACAACAAATAAACTCTCTGCAGTTTAAAAACTGCTTTCTGAACACTGGGCAACTGATGCTTAGTTTCTAGGTCACACCACTTACAGCACCAAATCACCACCCACAGATCATCAGATCAGATGGTACAAAAGGAAACAGTTCTTGGTTTAAGAAACACAGAGAAACATGTTACACTTGATGCACTTGACAATTGTTTTCCCTTTGCATCCCTCTCTTCTGCACCGTGATGAATTTGGTGCCTCCTCCATCTTCGGCAAGTGGAGTGCCCCGTATTTTTTGACGCTGTCATCAGGCTGACATTCAACAGGCCTTTTCTTCTTTGGTGGACTGTACTCTTCATCATCAGAGCTCACCTCATCATCATCACTCTCCACTCTTTCAGCCTGTTGACTTCCCTGTGCCTGGGCAATCAGCTCCTCAGCCAGCAGCAGCTTAAAGTCGAAGTATTGCAGCCTCTCTTTCTCTGGTTTTCCAGAAACTTGGTGGTCTGACTTATACTCGATCCAGCTGTTTGTGGCAGCCAGGTCAACAACATGCAGGATGGTACGGACGGTCCACTTTCTTGTGCGGCTCAGCATTGGGTAGAAGCTCATCATGCGGTCGCACAAATCAACACCACCCATGTTTTTGTTGTATTCAGCTACAACAGCTGGTCTTCGCACAGTAACATGACGCTTCTCTTTTGCTGACCATCTCATACAGCTGTCTTCAGGCTCTATCCCATGGACAGTGGAGGCCATCAGGACTGCTTTATTATCCTGCCACTTTGTCACAGCAACCTCAAATGGTTTTCTGACAACCATTTCAGTTTTGCCTCTTCCCTGATTTTGCTGTTTTCTTTCCTTTGTCATCTTCAATTTGCATTGTGTGGGGATTCTATTTTTCATAATAGTCCCTGTTCCAAGGAGACCATTTACTTTCAAGCTATTCAGTAGCTTGATGGAGGTGAAGTACCTGTCAAAGTAAAGGTGTGTTCCTCTTGGAAGAGATGTGCCATCCGAGTGACTGCACTGCCTCCAATTCCAAGTTGCTGGTCAGTGAAAGTATTCTTGCCCCTGTAAACTTCAAAATCCAGCACCAGACCACTGGGATTGGCAAGGACAAATACTCTCAGTCCTGTGGGGTTTGGTTTCCCTGGTACAAACTGCCGTACAGGACATTGACCTGTGAAGGGGATCATCTGTTCAGCTACACAGGCCTTCGCTGGTCTGGGCAGATTGAGGCAACCTTGTTTCACTCTGTTTAAGAGAGGTCACTCTTCTTCTCCTCATCAGACACATCAAAGTCATTTGTGACTTTGAGTGACTGCCTGATTTTAAAGAATCTGTCACGACCCATTGCCTCAGATATAACTGGGACCCTTGTCTTCTTTGCCCAGTACATCCTAACCCGAGGGTATCCCATGCATGCCATATACATCGACATACCACAGAAGGTTTTCAGCTCCTCTGGTGTGGTCTTAAGACTTCCTCCTGTGATAAAGACCTCACGGTTGTTCGTGTATTCGGACATTTCCTCAAACACCTGGTCATCATTGTATTGTCTGAAGTAATCAGAGGGCTTCCAATTCGGATGGTTGTGTTGGGCTTTTTCGTTGCAATTACTATCCTCGACAATGGGGTTGAAACTAAAGTGATAAAGAAAGGAGAGGTATAAGTTAAATGCACTTTAGCAGATGTATTATATGTAAATCATCAGGGTCAATAATTTGCCAAGTTTTCAACTGTGTGTGAGTTGTGTATGTGTGTGTGTGTGTGTGTATTTGTGTGTGTGTGTGTGTGTGTGTGTGTGTGTGTGTGTGATCAATAGTGTGAACCAGTACTGCTCTCATTTCCCTTCTCTTTTCTTTTGCAATAAACTACAAATCCCTAGCTTGCACATTGCTCTTGATCCATAGCACACAGTGTGTGTCATGACTTTTCCCTAGCTCAGGCTCAGCTTCCTCAACAGTTGTAGCATCCTCCTCTGAACTTTCATCTTCCTCCTCTCTCTGGCCCTCATCCACCTCATCTTCAGACAGCTCTACATCCGAATCTCCCTCCACAATTCTTAACAAAATCCTCTCTGCCTCACTTAGCCCTCTGTTTCCTGGTGTATAACAAGTAGTAGTTAGTAAGTCCTGATGTCCACTACAGAGGACATTGAATAAAAGTTGTGTTTTGAAAGGGTTAAAATTACTATAACTTAAAAAAATCTTACTAAATGGAAGCCAATACTTTTATTTTTAAGAAACAACTTGATTTTTGGCAACAGAAACATGATATCTGGAAAAAAAATGATGACTTACCTCTCTTACTGCCATAAAATGTGGAAGTTGAAATTCCCGCCATTTTGAGAAGACAGTGCCTTTGTTGTGTTCGCCCCTCCCCCACAACTGGGGTATCACATGAAAGCCCATTGTCTCGTCTTAAAGAGACAGAGGCATCTAGACAGATTTTATACATTATGCTTGACTTAGAGGTCTGAGACTCATGTCCCCCACAGAGCACAAAAATGAATTGCCGGGTCTTAGGAGGTTACTCCTAATATTTCTAATTTGTAGTTACTTAATATATGTTCTTTTATATATTTGATATTTAATGTTTATTCTTACTTGTTTTTGTACAAAGAGAGCAGTTAAACCAAAGTCAAATTCCTTGTATAATTCTTGAAGATACTTGGCAATAAAGGTGATTCTGATTCTGATTCTCAGACTTAAACGTCCAGTCATCACGCTTTGGCTTCACTTTAAAAAGGAAAATGGATCCTCTGGTTTAGTAACAGTACAATTTTGTCCTCTATTGGCCCTTTTCCACTGACTCGCCTTGGCCCTACTCTACTCGACTCTACTCAACTCTACCCGGTTTGTGTTGCATTTCCATTAGCACAGTACTACGCGGCAGACGCCAGTTTTTAGTACCTACTCTATCCGGGTTCTAAGCGAGTAAAGCCGATACTAAAACGTGACGTCAACGGACTGCCGGTCACTCATTGGTTAGAGAATGTCCTCACGGAAGCTTAAGACTCTGAACAAATCACTTACAAGAGGCAAACGAATAAGTCAGCGACGGGTTTTTAATGACATTTAAACCCAACGGCACAGAACCAGACTGATTGAAGACAAAATACAGCCCTAAAATGCTCCTTCATGATTCCTAAATAAGTTAAAAGTCCTTTTTAAACTAAAAAGAAGTTAACAGCAAAGATAGTTCTGTTTAAAGAGTCTTTTAAAATAGATCAAAGTTTGTCGGCGCAGGAGCGATCTGTCTGCCACGAGAGTCTTTAAGCACCAATCAGTCCATTAATCCACAGGGAACCAAAAAGGAAAACCAGTTCAAAGAAGAATGATTGATCAACAAAAAATCTCTGCTATACCAGGCCCAAAAATCAAAAATTAAAGTGATCTCACTGGATCCAGGGAAGAGTTGATGTCAGGAAGCAGCTCCTTCGTTTCCCTCTGCGTGCAGCAGCACCAGGCTGTTGTTTACCTCTGCTCCTGTGTCATGGTGCCTGACATTGAGCCGCTGTATTATTTTAATGAAATCTTTTAAAAGCTTTGTTTTTTCCTTTAAATACCACAGTGGCACATATGTTAGTACAAAATTATGTTTGTGTCGTGTTATAGATGACATGCACGCACTTTAGCGCAGCTGTGTTATAAGATCCACGCCCACCGTGAGTCTGTAGTCGGGCTAGTGGAAAAGCTAACCAAACCGTGTAGAGCCGAGTAGAGTAGAGCCGAGCCGAGCCGAGTAGGGCTGGAATTGTAGAGTGGAAAAGCGCCATATTTGTTGAGAGTTTAGTCCTGTCCTTTTGTTGTTTATCCTTACATGATGATTTGATGTCGTCACTGCTGTGAACCTGGATTACCTTGAGCATGCTGACCAGCAATCACTGTGGGCTGACTGTATGCTGACTGTAGGGTAACTTAGGCTGAGTGTAAGATGACTGTAGGATGACTGAAGGCTGACTGAAACTGACTTGAGGCTGACTGTAGACTGATTGTGCTGACGGAAGGTTGACTGTAGGCTGACTGTGGGCAGATTGGAGGCTGACTGTTGGATAACTGTGGGCTGACTGTTAGTTGACTGAAGGCTGATGGTGGGCTGACTGTCCAGTGACTCTATGCTCACTGTAAGCTGACCAAGGCTGACGGTAGCCTGACTGTGGACTGTTGGCTGACAGTAGGCTGACTGCATGCTGATGATGGGCTGTCTATAGGCTGACAGTTGGCTGACAAAAAGCTGACTGTTGGATGAATGTAAGTCAATCAATCAATCAGTCTTTATTTACATAGCACCAGATCATAACTCGTGTTTTATGAAGACACTTTCCAAAACATTAACAGGTTGATACCTGTTTATGTTAATTTTTTAATTGTTTTATTATATTTCATTAACAGAGACCCAAAACCAAGACAAGAAAAGGAATCTTATCTCAACGTAACCCATTATGAGTGTAGCACTTTGCAGCATTTAGTAAGTTACAATGGCAAGGAAAGTAACTTAACAGATTGAAAGCCAACCTAGAGGCACCCCAGCAAACCAAACTACACCAAATTAAAACCTATTATAAATGGAGAGAAAATAGTGCAGAAACATACCAAAGCACCGTTAGTCAACAAAACATGCAAATTATCCTAGATCAGTTTCTGAATAACATTTCAACATAGCTGTTAAAGTGCAAACGAGGTTGTAAAAAGCCTGAATAATATTTTTGACCTTTCAGCCTCCTTGTCAAGCCTAAAAGCCTCAAACCCCCAAATAACAAAAAAACACGACAAATGGTTTGACAAAGAATGTAAAAATCTGAGGAAAGAATTAAGAAACCTATCAAATCAAAAACACTGGGACCCAGACAACCCACACACATGCTTGTGCTATAGTGAAACATTAAAACAGTACAAAAAAAAAAATTTCATTCAGGAACACTCTCGTCATAGATTTGAACCATTTATTGCCAAAATGGTAATACAGTTAAAGTTGGCGTTACAGCTCTGGTTTCAGAGTACTCCCTGGGTTAGCCAAGCAGCCTGCTTGGGCTTTCCATGGAGTGCAAAGCAGATCCCCCCCTGGGGAACAAGACACATACTTTGTGCATGAAAATGAGACATTAATATCATACATGTATACAGACTTAACAGGAGGAGGCTGGGGTGGAGGAGGTTACTTCGGTTTCAGCAGAGAAATGGTGCATAGGAGTAGCAGGACTAGTTGTGAATGGAGGGTGTTTAAATACACCGCCTTATTGCTACGATGAACTGTGAATGGTTGAGTGGGGTGGAGAGATGTGATTCGAACATCAGCCTGTCAGCTGGTAACATCTGGGCGTATGACTTCTGTGTCCTGCATGAACTAACGCGAGCTTCATTTCATTCAGGAACACTCTCGTCAAAGATTTGAACCATTTATTGCCAAAATGGTAATACAGGCAAAGTTGGTGTTACAGCTCTGGTTTCAGAGTACTCCCTGGAAAGCCCAAGCAGCCTGCTTGGGCTTTCCAGGGAGTGCAAAGCAGAATCCCCCAAAACCAATGAGCCAACGCCTGGTTAAGCATAGCCTTAACCAAAATCTTACGGATTGACTAAGATGCAAGTATGCAACCTAACCAGGTCATACTAAAGTTAAGAGATTAAAGTTATGTGAAACAGCAAGCCTGCTGTAAACCTGAGTGGGGTAAGAGATGCAGCATGCATCCTGTAGGGGTCGTCCTGCATTTATGTAGTGATTAACTAAAATGGCTATGTGTTACGGCAGTGAAAGACTTAAAAAGGATAATGGTGCGAGCATGCGATCTATCCTTATGTGAATAGAGAAGATGTATGTATTACAGCAAGCATGCTGTACACCCCCCCCCAAAAGAACCTATGATTCAAGCATGAATCCTAAAGCCGAGTAACGCTTGTTTGGCATCGCTGTACAATAGCGAGTGCGCCATACATAATGGAGAACCAAAATACAGCATACGTCTAAAGACGGTTGAACTTGATACATAACGTGCTTATGAAATTGCTATGTGTTACAGCAGCATGCTGTAGACCCTTGAAACTATGATGCAAGCATGCATCCTAAACAGGTCATGCTATTATTTATATGATATGTGAATAAAAACATCTATGTGAAACAGCAGGCATGCTGTGGACCATCGATAGCACGATGACACAGTCATGTGATTCGATGGTCATTCTATATTTATATGATGTGAGAGAAAACTTATGAGCATCAGCAAGCGTGCTGAAGACCATCTAGAGCGTTACGAAGCCGTAACAACCTCCATGATCAAACTACATTTAAATGATATGAACTTAAAAGGCTATGTGTTACAGCAAGCATGCTGAAGACCTTTGAGAAACTTTGATGCAAGCATGCATCCTAAAGAGCCATACTACGGTTAAATGAAATGAAGAGAAAAGACTATGTGATATTGCGAGCCTGATTAGACCTTAGAGGTGTTATGATGCAAGCATGCGTCCATTTTTCTTTTTAAGGGGTCATAATACAATAATACAGAGTAAATTAGCAACTATGTGTTGCAGCAAGTGTGCTGTAGACCCATATCCTAAAATTTTAAAAGCATTAACCACTAACTGAACTCAGCCATCTCTCCTGATTCAATGAATTTATTTAGTGTGCAAGTATTGGTTTATACGTTTTTTCCCAAAGCTTTTTGGGCAGAAATGATCTCCTTTGCTCCAGGGCGAACATATCATTCATAAGCTGACGAGGTCCATCGTCCCATGATCTTCAACGTGGAGGCGGGGACCAGCTCTGCTGCTGAATGAATGCGGTGTGTAGAGTTGAGGAGGTAGACCACATCTTTGGCAGAGGACACGGAGTTGAGAGGTGAACCAGGACCTTGACATGGTTTTTCCTTTGTCGGTCAAGAAAAAAGGCTCGTCTGGTTTAGCAGATGGACGGCATTGCAGGTACCGGTTCATAGACAACAGAGGACAGAAAAAGGTGTTAGTTTCAGAGATGATGATATTAGAACCTTTACGTTCTCTATCTGTTTTAGAGTGCTTCAGAAAAATGGAGTAAAAATGGTTATCTATGGTGATGTCTGACAATGTGAGATCATGCATGGGTGAAAATTGATCTGAACTGGAAGTATATTCCCTACACCTAAGAAAACTGTAGAAAGCTGCGAGAAAAACTGCTTCCAATAAAATATCTACATATGCCCAGAAACACCCTTGTCTTAAGTGAGACACCAGCTTGTGGATCAGAGGTAAAGAAAGAGGAGGGTGCTTAACCTTGGCTCTGGATACTCCTTTTTCAGACCGTTGAGCAGGAGGCGGATGGAGGGGTTCCCGTACAAACTACATACGGCAGGATCTAAGCATCTTAAATGGAATTGAATACCTGCTAAAAATGCTTTGATGGAAGATGGTTGCATTTTTCTGGACTCAAAACAGTGGACCATGAAAGCACAGACCATGGGTATATTTACTGGCATGACAGGGACAGAGAATAAAGAACAGAAGGAAGAGATGTGGAACCATGCAGAATCATACGTCCTTAATGTTGGTTTTGCTAGTCCTTTGCGCATATAATGCGTTGCAGAGTCCAAGTAAGCCTGTAGGGGGCCCTCTAGTCTAGCACGGTTTGGTAGAAATCTGGGCAGCGCAAGCCTTTGCGAGCCGCGTGGGGGTAAAGGTCCCTGAATTCCTGAAATTTAAATCGGGATAAAGCATCAGCAAATTTGTTGTCGAGTCCTGGCACATGCGCCGCACAGAGGGAGAAGTTTCCCATAACGCAAGACCAGGTGAGACGTCTTAGGAACTTTTTAATGAAGGGAACGGAAGAACGCCCTTTATTAATGATGTTAACCGTGGTTTCGTTATCACAAAATACTATAATTTGTTTCCTGGACCACAGATTTTTCCAGAGAAGGCATACCACGACGATTGGATAGAGCTCCAATAATGCTGTGGACTGCAGATTTGCAGGAAGAGAGTTCAACTCTTTTGGCCGCACACCTGCAAACCACTGGTGGCCATAAATTCCCCCGAAACCTACTGAAGGGGCGGCGTCTGTGAAGAACTTCAGAGAAATTGAGTTCTCGGGAATATTGTTATAAAAAAAAGATATGCCGTTCCAATTGTCGCATAAAATTGACCAAAACCTGAGGTCTGAACAACACCCTTCGTCCAGAGTGACGAAATCATGTAATTTAGCTACTGTTTTAGAGAGAACAAGAAGCCTGGAAATGAAGGATGTGCCTTGAGGAATGATCCTCATGGCGAAATTAAGGTGACCTAGCAGAGATAAAAGCTCGCGCTTAGTGATAGTCTGCGCATCCAAAAAACTTTTCATGATTTCTCGAATACGGGCTAATTTTTCGAGTGGGAGTGAAGCCTGCATTAGCTCGCTGTCTAAAGTAATGCCGAGGAATTCAATGGATTTTTTTGGACCTATGGTTTTTTCAGCAGAGAAGGGAACGTTACGTTTGTTGAAAACACCTTTGAGTGCACTGATGCAGTGATCTGGTTCAGACTGAGGGTAATCTAACACGAAGAAATCATCTAGTAAATGGAGAACGAATGGTAGTTTGCAGTTGTTGAGTAAAATCCAGCACAGAGCCTCTGAAAGAGTGTTGAATATACACGGACTACTGCGACAGCCGAAGGTCAGCCTAACAGAAAAATACATTTTATTTCGCCATTTAACACCAATCAGGTGCCACTGCGAAGGGTGGAGCGGCATAACTTTAAAAGCGTCCGTTATATCAGCTTTACTGAGCCAAGCGGCCTGACCGGCCAGTTTTATAAATTTAATGGCGTTGTCGATGGTAGCATAGAACAGAGAAAAAGGAGCAAGCGGAATGAGACTGTTTATACTGGGGGCACAATCATCATGAGGGGCTGACAGATCTATAATGAGACGCTTTTTTCTGGAGTATGTATGAGTTGCTACGCCCAGAAAGTTGATGCGAAATACAGAAAAGGGGGAGCTGTCGTAAGGACCAATCATATAGCCCTTCTCGACCTTTTTAGCTAGCAGGTTATCGACAACGCCTGGTTCCTTAAGAGCAGATTGAAGATTATTGCATATAAAGGAAGATAGGCAGAAAACACAAACCGGCCAGGAACCCCTGGACCAACCCAGTTAACAGATAGTTAACAAAACAACGGTTAGGGTGACACTTCAAAGCTTTGCCAAGTTCAGAGACGTTTACTGGAATGGTCGGTTTATTTACTTCTTTCTCATGAGGCGAGTGCGGCGGGGACACACCGACCTCGGATGGCCGTCTCCGAAATAACTGCAAGCAGGCATAAATCTGCAATTAGAAAATCTACACACATTTTCATTGATATTTATGCACAAGGGATTCATCCGTTTTTTATCAATTACAGTCACCTTCGGGCCGTCCTGCTCCGTGGCGCTTTTCGCGAGGAGAGAATGGCCTGGCTCAGGGGGCTTCTGGACGGCAGTTTTTGGACAGAGACTCACTGTGTGGGAAAACGACCCACACACGGCGCAGGAAAGAGCCCAGTGCCCGGTAAAATGTCTGCTGATGAGGGCCAGATCGATGACGGACCAGTCCAGTCTTTGGTTAAACTTCTGGATAAATAAGGCTGCTTTGGCAGAGAAGGATTTGTGGTACTCGTAAAACAGAGTTCTGCCGTATGACATGGCCAGATTGGATATGATGGCTCGGTAAGTGTCCAGTTCAAATCTACGGTCAGGATAAACTTCACAGATGACGTCTCTGTAGACGCCAAAGGCTACATTGAATTCTGGCATTGTTAGTGATTTAGACAGTCTCAGGTCACTTTCTTTAAGCACGACTGAAATTTCCCCACAGTCTACAAGCCGTTTATCTGACATTTCAGATGAGCAAAGAAGGATTTTGACCAGATTTATGTCATTACCTGCAAGGATTTGACTCCTGAGATGGGGGGAGATCGCTGCTGCTGGTGGGAAGAACGGCACTCCAGCTGGAGCTGCGGGGACTGCAGTTCCCAAGGACCTATGCGGCATGACGTCTGCTGGTGGAGGGACGGTCGCCATGGAGTCCGGGAACGCTGTGGACGGGCCGTGTGCAGGGATCTGAGGGAGGCTGACGGTGCGGTTTTCCAGGATTTGGAGGCAGACATCCATCTCGTTGAGGGAGGACTGGATGTTAACCAGGGCGGCTAACACGGGGTCCTCGTCGCTGGACCGCTGGACTGGAGCCGGGTTCTCTTAGCTGGCATGCTAGCGTTAGCTTCGGCGCTTGGAGCAGGGTGCGGACAGTTTTTCTTTTTTGAAAGACATTTCCTCGGGCCCAAGGAAGGAGCAGTGGAGGTGGAAGGAGTCTGAGAGTGGCCATGTGACAAAAAAAAACTGAAAGAGTTCCTCGTGGCTAGCCCCCGGAGGAGCGGCGATGCTCCGGGTGTACAGAGCTTCCAGTACCTTTGGCACCGGCCAGCTTTTAATGGAGGGCTGCTTACTTGTCAGACGGGAGCTGCGGCAGATGATACAGCTCGTCTCGGGCCCTTCTTTCTCTTCGTCAGGAGTTTCACATATGAATTTGTCTTCGAAGTTGTTATCCGGCTGGGACATAGCGGCGATTGCAATGGTGAGTAGACCACACAGCCAACAAAGAACGATTATTTTCATACCTTAATTCGGTTTCAGCAGAGAAATGGTGCATAGGAGTAGCAGGACTAGTTGTGAATGGAGGGTGTTTAAATACACCGCCTTATTGTTACGATGAAGTGTGATTGGTTGAGTGGGGTGGAGAGATGTGATTTCGAACATCAGCCTGTCAGCTGGTAACATCTGGGCGTATGACTTCCGTGTCCTGCATGAACTAACGCAAGCTTCATTAAAAGGAATAAAGTCTTAGAGGGGAAACTCAAAAGTTACTAAGAAATGATCCGACGGAAGAAAACTACTAAATTGACTGTTTTCGGGCCATGTGTAAGAACAAGATCTAAAGTGACATTCAAGCGATGGGTGGGCTCATTCATGCCCTGTGTTAAACCAAAAGAATCCAGTAACGACACAAAGGCATTACAAAGACTACCATTTACAACGTCCACATTAATATTAAAGTCACCAACAATTATGATTTTATCTGAAAGGAGGATAATGCTAAAAAGAAATTAAGTGAATTCAGAAAGCTACTCAGAGTTTAGTTTAGTTTAGTTTATTCACACACATCAACCTTGAGTAACACTGATACACACATGCATACATATACATATACATACACATATACATAGACATAGACATAGACATATGTACAATGGATTTCTCAGTGGATGTGTGGAAAGGGTGACCCCAAAGAAGCTATTTAAAGCTTTTAACAGGGGCCTGTTTTCCCACAAATAAAGCAGGAGCACACAAGCAAAATAACAACACATATACAGATGGAAAAAAGAAACAAAAAAGTAGCAAACGACCCTGATATTGTTAGTGGATGCAGTGATATAACCAGTAAATCAGAGATACTTAGTTAATAGTAACTGCTTTAGTTTTTCTTGAAGACAGAGATGCAATGTGACGTTTTTAACTCATTATCAAGCTCATTCCAGATCTGAGGCCCTCTGCAAACAATACTAAGGCTGGAGCGTTTTAGTCTACGCTTCTTTCCAGTGATAAAATGTTTGTTCCTGGTAGCATGGGTGTGTGTGGGTAAAGAGATTTGAATGAGTTCACACAGTTTATTGTTCATTTTGTGCACAGTTTGATACATTATACAAGCGTTTTGTAGATAGTTGTATTCTGTTAAACGCAGAAGATTATGGCGTTTGAAAAGTACTCTGAAGGGGGAACTGAACTCAGACCATGTTATTGCACGTATGACCTTCTTTTGGAGATTCTCCAGCTTTTTTAGGTGAGTGTGAAATGTGTTGCACCATATGATATTACAGTAATTCAAATGAGGTTCAAACAAAGTTGAGAAACAAGGTGAGAAGTGCTGAGAGTGGAAGAAAATGTCTTATCTTAAAAAAACAGAGAAGCATATTTTGATAGTTTCTTTATGAGTTCTTGGATGTGGTATTTGAAATTAAGGTTTTCGTCAATGAGAACCCCCAGAAATTTTGTTTTGCGGACTCTTTGAATAATCTGCCCATGTATATTTGGGGAGATTAGCTCAACGGTAGCCTTTTTATGTGAATGAAAGATAATGTAGTTTGTTTTATTGATGTTTAAAGAAAATTTATTGCACTTGAACCATTCAACTATTTCCACAAGTTCGTAGTTCATGATTTGTTCTAATTCATCTGGGTGTTTGTGGGAGAAAAGCAAGTTTGTGTCATCCGTGTATAAGATTTTATGCGATAAAGGTGAGGCGTTAACAAAGTCATTGATATACAGGATAAATATGAGAGGTCCTAAGATGGAAGAGTATGGGCCAGGAGGTTGATACACTATAGTAAACAGAGTAGGTTTTTAAGGAGCCGAATAAGAGAAATTAAGTTTTAGATTTTCAAAAGAGCTGCAGTCTAGTTTTGGTCTACTGCATTTAAACTAAGATATTCATCCTCACATAGCCAGGTTTCAGTCAGAGAAAAGGAATCAATGCTAAAATCTGATACTAGTTCATTAATTTCAATAAGTTTTGAAGATGAAATTAATGTCTTGTGGTTTAGCTGCAGCTGAGGTGACCTTTATAAGGTTATTACGACTCACTTTCCAAATATTTTTATAGTAGAATGGTCTTGGTGGAGGACCAGACACAGTCTCTGTTATATTGTGAGTGGCTGGGAAGCTGCTCTAGGGAAAGAGCCTGAAAGGCTGCAGCTTAGCTTCCTAGTCTCCACTCTGATTTGTCAGACAGGAACACTAATAAGATCAGGAAAAAAAATTCTACTTAAACAAGCAATACCGTCCAACGTAGGATAGATGCTGTCATGGTTAATCACACTAGGCTTGACTGTAGGCTGTTTGTCAACTGACTGTGGGCTGACCTTATGCTGAGAGTTTGCTGACTGTTGGCTATCTGTGGGCTGACTGTAGGTTGACTTTAGGCTGACTGTCGGCTGTCTGTTAGCACACAAGGACCTGACTGTTGGCTGACTGCAGGCTGTTTGTTAAATGACTGTGCGCTGACTGTGAACAGACGGTTGGTTGTCTGTGGGCTGACTTTCAGAATCAGAATTGCCTTTTTTGCCAAGTATCTTTAAGGAGCATACAAGGAATTTGACTTCAGTTTAACTGTTCTCCCTTTGTCCAAAAAACAAGTAAGAACAGATATTAAGTAACTAATTAGAAGTATTAGAAATATAGAAACTTTGTACAGGGTGAGAGCCGTGAGGATGAGGAGAGGCAGATGCCCGGCATGGACTAAAACACAGCACAGGCAGTTTAGAAACAATCAGGAATAAGTTAAAAGGAAATTTTAAACAGTCAAAGTAGTTTTCCAGGCTGCATTATGTTAGTGAACCTGTTTTCTGGCCCAGAGTGCGGCCGTGGCTGGTTTTGAATGAGCGCTTTAAAGCTGGCAGGTGCTCTCCAATCTTCCTGATACTGCGTCCCGCCACTGAATCTTTGACTAGAATGCAGTACTTGACCGTACCGGCTTGCTTTCACCCCTGCTCTTGGTTGGCCTAGAATGACCATAGGCTGACTGTGGGCTGACAGTAGACTGATGTTGGGGTGACTGTGGAATGACTGTTGGCTGATTGTGAGCTTATTGTGGGCTGAAAGTGTATAGACTTAAGGCTGACTGTGGGTTGAGTGTGGCCTGGCTGTGGGCTTTTTACCAGCTGATGCCGGCTGGCTGTGTGCTAACCTTATGTAGCCGGTCTGCTTTTTCGGCACGTCTGCCTGTGTTGTGTCTTTTTATGGAATCAAGGGAGACTGCTGCCGCTTCAGGATTTTTATTCTGTGTGTGATACACAAAAACACATCAGCAACACTGCTGCCACTCACACACACACCTCTCCTCAGTGGCAAGTTGCAGACTGAGGGTGTAAAAAGAATAACAGACACAGATGCACATTGCATCTCAAAATTACTATTCAAACAAAATCATCAGTTTTCTGACCAAAAAGAAAACTGAACAATACATGAAGCAGCATAAAAGAACACATATCTGTGTGTGATACACAAAACACGTCAGCAACACTGCTGCCGCTCACACACACACCTTTGAAAGAAAAACGAGCGGGTTAGCATAGCTGTCCTTTTAGCTCAAAACGAATGAATCTGACGGTAAACTGTTGTTCTGATCAAAACTAGCGTACATACACACTAAAAGAAAGCATGAACCGATCAATTAAAAATTCACTTAACTATATACATATATATATATACACACACACACACACACACACACACAAATTTTTCCCACATTGGTCTTTTGACTTTGTTTCTTTTGTTTTTTTACATTTTATAGACCAAGAGCCATTTACGATCTTACCTCTCCTCAGCACCAAGTTGCAAGAAGTGGGTCAAAGTGGAAAAGAATTTCAAAATAAAAGTATTGGGATTTTGTGAAATATACATACATAAAAAACAGGAATACATCAGCTACACTTATACTGACTGTTGGCTGACTCAAGGCTGACTTGGAGCTGACTGTTGGCTATCTGTGAACTGACTGCAGGTTAACTTTAGGCTGACTGTAAACTGATTGTGGGCTGACAGTGGGCTGACTGGTTGCAAAATGTATGCTGGCCATAGGCTGACTGTGGGCTGACAGGCTGATTCTAAGATAAC
>RPOG01000944.1:111356-147855 GCA_008086565.1 Thalassoma bifasciatum
TTTTGTTTTTTTACATTTTATAGACCAAGAGCCATTTACGATCTTACCTCTCCTCAGCACCAAGTTGCAAGAAGTGGGTCAAAGTGGAAAAGAATTTCAAAATAAAAGTATTGGGATTTTGTGAAATATACATACATAAAAAACAGGAATACATCAGCTACACTTATACTGACTGTTGGCTGACTCAAGGCTGACTTGGAGCTGACTGTTGGCTATCTGTGAACTGACTGCAGGTTAACTTTAGGCTGACTGTAAACTGATTGTGGGCTGACAGTGGGCTGACTGGTTGCAAAATGTATGCTGGCCATAGGCTGACTGTGGGCTGACAGGCTGATTCTAAGATAACGGTTGGCTGTCCTTTGGCTGTCTATGGGATTGTAGGTTGACTTGAGGCTAACTGTTGGCTGACAGAGAGATGACTGTTGGTTGACTGCAGGCAGTTTGTTTAAAGAATTTATGCTGACTGTGGGCTTCCTTCTGGTTATCATTGGGCCAACTGTAGGATGACCATATGCTGACTGTGTGCTGTCGAGGCTAGCTGTTGGCTTACTCTCGTCTGACTGTTGGGTGATAGCGAGTTGTAGACTGTTAGCTGACAGCAGGCTTACTAAGGGCTGATGGTGGGCTTATATGGCAAATAGTGGGCTCACTGTGCTGACTGTAAGCTGACCATTGGCTGTCTTTAGGTTGACCTTTGTCCTACAGACTTGGCTGACTATGGACCGACTAAAGACTGACTAAAGACTGACAGTACACTGACTTGAGTCTGACTGTGACTGTTGGCAAATAGAAAGCTAATTGTTGGCTACCTGTGGGCTGTCTTTAAAAAAAAAACTCTGGGCTGACTGTGGGTTGTCATTGGGCTGACTAGGGGGTGACTGTGGGCTGATCAAGGCGAGTCTGACCATAGGCTGACCCCTGTCCAACCGTTGGTTGACAGAGAGCTGGCTCTTGGCTGAATGTAGGCTGTTTGTGTGCTTACTCAAGGCTGACTGTAGCTCTGACTGTAGGTTTACTGCAGGCTGTTTGAGCTGACTGTGGGAAGACTGCAGGCTGACTTTTGCCAGACTGGGCTGAAGGTTAGCTGACTTTTTGACTTACTGTGGGTATTCTGGGCTGACTGAAGGCTCACTATAGGCTTACCGTGGGCTGAAGCTAGGCTGACTGTAAGCTGACTGTAGGCTAAATGTACACTGACTGTGAGCTGGCTGTTGGCTAAATGATTTGGGATAACTGTTAGGAGTTTAAGGTTGATGGTTGGCTGACTGCTGGCTTACTGTGGGCTGATAGTGAGCTGCCTGTTGACTGACTGTTAGTTAACTGTGAGCTGACTGTGGGTTGACTGTGGGCTGACGATGGACTTAATGTAGGCCAACCAGAGGCTTACTATGGGCTGACTGCAGGCTGGCTGTCAGGGGATTAAAGGCTTACTGTGGGCTGAAATTTGCTGTCCGTGGGTTGACTGTAGCATAACTGTAGTCCGACTGTTGGCTGAGTCTTGGCTGACTGAAAGCTGACTTTAGGCTGACTGTGGGCTGACTTATGGTTCACTGAAGGCTGACTGTGGGCTGAGTGTGAACTGACTGTGGGTTGGAGGCTGACGGTGTGATAACTGTAAGCTGACTGTGAGCTGACTTATTGTCGACTCTCTTGTAACTATTAGCTGACAGAGAGCACAATGTTTGCTGACTGCAGGCTGTTTGTGAGTTGACTGTAGGTCTGACTGCTAGCTGACTGTCTGTCTGATTGCTGGATGACTGTAAGGGGACATTGTGAGGGGACATTAGAGTCACCCCACCGCTGACCCTGGGCTGTTGGCTCTGTATGCTTACTATTGGCTGACAATGAGCAGACTGCAGGCTGACCGGGGGCTAAAAGCTGGGTTATGCTTTCCGCGAGGACCAGATGTGCGAAAAAAAAGATGCCTGAGATCCGCATGAGAAAATGTGCGTGAGGTTTTTGTATTTTTTTTTCTATCCGTGCACCGTCTGTTTGCTTCCATTCCCAAACTTCAGGGGGTGGTGGATCGTTAACACACTTCTACCAGAGCATTTAACTGGAGCAGAAGAAGTCTGCCTTTGTTTACACGGCTTACAACATTATTCTTCACCTTTTCATCTTCTCTGTAGAGTGTGACCATGTGATGAGTCACATAAATGCCTGTATTTTTGCACTTTTGACACTCGAAACTATGGTTCTCTAGTTTTTATGAGGAGTATTTTCTGTTTGTTGAATTATTGACTAGAGTTAACTATTAAATACATTTAATTGACCATTCTCTCCTGCTTATTTTTCATGAACCATCTTGTCCTGGGTTTATAAATTTATTTGTTCGGCCTGCATACCCCTAGCTATTACCAGGTCTTAACAAGTGGGGGCTCGTCCGGGATCATCATGCTGATGCTGAGGTCGCTGGGCCGGTCCGTGCTGATCTAACTCCACGGGTGAGTAAGCCAGAGGATAAACCTCAACTCACACTCCCTCGTTATGATCCAGTTTCTCCTGAGTCCTCTGAAGGTTCCAGATTAGATACACGCTTGAAGTGGAGGATACATCGTCTTAAGATGGAGAGGGAGGAGAGACGGGAGGAGAGAGAGTTTCAGCTGAGGAGGGGTTAGAACTTAGAAGGCTTGAAATTGAGTCAGAGACCCTTAAGTTACGTCAGAGGGAGCTTCAGGGAGCTACTGCCAGCAATCCATCTAGCACACTAGGTTTACCACCAGCTACAGCAGCGTTCGACGCTAGTAAACACATTTCCTTAGTCCCTGTTTTTCACGAGGCTCAGGTTGAGGCATACTTTGGGGCGTTTGAGAGGATTGCTGCTGCTTTCAGATGGCCTGTGAGTGTTTGGGCCATATTGCTGCAGTGTAGACTCGTAGGAAAAGCTCAGGAGGCTTGTTCTGCTTTGTCAGTTGAAGATGGTCTTGATTATGAAAAAGTGAAGAGTGCTATTCTTCGTGCTTATGAATTGGTACCTGAAGCGTATAGACAGCGTTTCCGCAGCATGAAGCCTAGCCAGTCATATGTTGATTTTGCCACGGAGAAGGAAATTCTCTTTGATTGATGGTGTGTGGCTTGTAAGGCTAGTGATTTAGCGTCAGTACGTGAGCTGATGTTACTTGAGGAATTTAAGAATTGCATCCCTGAGCGCACAGCAGTCTATTTGAATGAGCAGAAGGTTTCCACCCTAGGCCGCAACACTTGCTGAGGAGTTCACATTAACTCACAAGACTGTGTTTGTGAAACATAATTCTCTGTGAAAATACTTCTAAACCAGACCACCAGGTACGTGGTAACAATTTGTCACGCCCTTCTCAACGGGACCGACAGCCCAGACCATGTTTCTACTGTGGTAAGGTTGGCCACCTTATCGCTGATTGCGAAGCTTGGAAGCAGAAGCAAAACAGGTCTGCATCTCAAACACCAAAAGGGGTGGGGCTAATTGATGTTTCTCCCCAGGCATCCACTGAGTCTCTGGCTGTTGAAGTGCCTGACAGTTTTAAACCTTTTACCTCTGATGGCTATGTGTCTTTTACAGGAAGAGCTGAGGACCAGCGACCAGTCAAGATTTTGCGAGATACTGCTTGCTCTCAGTCACTCATCCTCTCTCATGTTCTGTCCTTAGGTCTCAAATCGGATGTGAGTGCTGTGATAAGGGGTATAGAGATGGGTTTTGTGCCTACACCCCTGCACCGCAGGGAGGGTGTCCCCTCCGTGAGGGTGTCCCCTCCGTGAGACTTTTGATAGTGATGATGGATCTACAGGTCAACCAAATGCAGCGGTGGCTAATGTGATAACCAGAGCTCAAGTTCTTAAGCAGCCGCAGGAGGTTAACCTTGCTGATTCACTTTTAGCTTCTGTGTTTCCTGAGGATGTCTCACCTTCCAGCAGTGATGCTGAAGGCAGCATGGTGATGGAGCCCAAGATGGAGCCTGTGTCCAATGCAGCTGTGCCTTTAACACGTGAGGCCCTTATTGAAGCCCAGGGAAGTGACCCATCATTGGTGAAATGCTGGGCTGCAGTTACGAAGAGGTCCAAGTGTGATGTGAAGCAGCCGTTTTTTGAGGACAGTGTGTTGATGAGACGAGAAGCTGATGACAGAGAAACACAGCCCTCGGACGCTGCAGTGGTGGGTGTTTCCTCTCTTGTGGATGTGCAGCAGGAGTGGGAAACCGACTTAGCGACACCTTGTGAGGGTCAACAGTGTGGTAGGCTGAAAATGTGGCTGAGGCACTGTCATGTGGGTAAGACTTTTCCATTTTTGTCTGAACTTTTAATTCAAAAATTCTACAGTGTGAATAATTATGGATGGAATGATTTGGGAAATATAAAGTTCATTCTTATGGGAGGGGGTGTTACATGAGTGTGTATGCTCATGTATGTGTATGCTCATGTGGGTGTGTATGTTCATGTGGGTGTGTGTTTCTCATGTGGGTGTGTCTCTAATGTGGGTGTGTTTTCTAATGAGGGTGTGTCTCTACCTGTGTGGTGTGCCTGTGTGTGTGTGAGTGTGGGTGTGAGTGAGTGGCCTGATTACAGGATCTGCAGCACCTGAGAGGAGCTACTGGGTAGAAGTGTTGTCTGCTCAGCTTCTTTTGGGCACTTGAGTGTGGAAGCTTCAGCTGGAAAGACCATTCCAACCTTCTCAACTCTCGCAACTTAACAGTGGTTTTTGTGTGGCTGTGTCGGCTTAGAGCTGTGTTTTTGTGTTTGTTTAAAGTAGAAGCTCAGTGGTGAGTGATATTCATTTAGTCCTGTTTTTCTTTTGGGTTTGTTTGGACAGTTTTATTTAAGACCGTGTTTTCTCCCTCTAGTTTTTATGAGGAGTATTTTCTGTTTGTTGAATTATTGACTTGAGTTAACTATTAAATACATTTAATTGACCATTCTCTCCTGCTTATTTTTCATGAACCATCTTGTCCTGGGTTTATAAATTTATTTGTTCGGCCTGCATACCCCTAGCTATTACCAGGTCGTAACAAGCCGCCATATTGTCTGCACAGCAATAAGAAACTTTCAGAGGTTCACGACGTGGAAATTTTCTGCGTGAGAGGGCGTGGGTGCAAAAATTGCATAATTCTTCTGCGTTTGACAGAGCGGAGCACACGGATGCAGAAAGCATAAACCAGGCTTGACTGTAAGCTTACCGTGGGTTGACCGTAGCATGACTGTAGTCAGATTATTGGCTGAGTTTTGTTGGCTGAAGCTCCCTGCTTGTTGTCTATGGGCCTACTTAAGGCTGACTCTGGGCTAAATGAAGGCTGATTTCTTCTCTGACTGTGGGCAGACTGAAGGCCGACTTTGGACTGAATACAATCTGACTGTGGGCCATCTGAAGGCTGACTGTTGGCTGAATGTCATCTGAGTGTGGGCTGACTGCTGTAGGCTGACTGTAGACTGACTGAAGGCTTTCTGTGGGCTGACTGTGAACTGACTGTGGGCTGACTGTAAGCTAACTGTAGGTTGACTGTGAGCAGACATTGGCAGGACTAGTTGCTGATTGTTGGCTGACTGTGGGCTGACTTTTGGCTAACTGTAGGCTTAGAAAAGGCTGTCTGTGAACTGACTGTTGGCTGACTGTGGGCTGACTTTTGGCTAACTGTAGGCTTAGAAAAGGCTGTCTGTGAACTGACTGTTGGCTGACTGTGGGCTGACTGTTAGCTTACTGTTGGCAGCCTGAGAAATTGAACTTAGGCTGACTACTGGCTGAATTTAGGCTTTCTTTAGTCTAACTGTTGGCTGGCTGTGAGCGGACTGCTGTGAGCTGACCCTCTCTACCTGTTTGGCCACTGTAGCCTCACTGTTAACCAATAGGGCTGTTTGTGGACCCACTTAAGGCTGACTCTTGACAGAATGAAGACTGAATGTGGAATTTCTGTGATCTGACTGTGGGCTGTCTGTTGATTGGATGAAGGCTGACTGTAGCCTGCTTGTAACTGGGCTGCCTGAGGCTGACTGTTGGCTGGCTGTGACTGACTGGTCTGAATGTAGGCTTAATGTTGGATTACTGTGGGCTGACTGCAGGCTGAATGGGCATGACTTGTCATGACTTTTTGCACACTGTAGGTTGACAGTGGGCCGATGGTGGAGTAATGAGTTCTGCCTGCAGATTGTCTGTGAGCTGATGGTGGGCTGACGGTTGGCTAACAGTAGACTGGCAGACTGTAAGCTGACTGAAGACTATATGTTTGTCTGACTGTAAACTAACTGTGAGCTTGCTTTAGGCTGTCTGTGGGCTTACAATTGGCTGACTGTGAACTGACTGTTGGCTGACTGTAGGGTGACTGTGGGTTGACTGCAGGTTTAATGTTGGTTGTCTGTGTGCTAACTGTTGGTTTACAGCAAGTTGACTGCAGGCTGACTGTATCCTGAGTGTGGGCTGACTGTGAGTTAACTGTTGACTGACTGTTCTAACTGTTGGCTGTCTGTGGACTGACTGGTCTGACTGTTGGCTGACTGTAGGCTAATATGACAATGGATTGATTTTAGACTGACCCTAGACTGACTAAAGGCTGGCCATAAGATGATTGTGGGCTGCCAGTAGGCTGACTGTTGGCTGATTATAGACTGACTGTAGGATGGCTGAAGGGCTGACTGTAGACC
Organism: Thalassoma bifasciatum; assembly: GCA_008086565.1. Taxonomy (NCBI): domain Eukaryota; kingdom Metazoa; phylum Chordata; class Actinopteri; order Labriformes; family Labridae; genus Thalassoma; species Thalassoma bifasciatum. The sequence continues at coordinate 117,960 of RPOG01000944.1, forward strand.
CACTGTTATCTGACTGTGGGCTGACTGTTGACTGTCTGTGACTGCCTATGACCAACTGTGGAATGATTGGAGGCTGAATGTTGGATCACTGTGGGCTGACTGTGGGCAGACTCTAGGCTGACGGAAAGCTGACTGTTGGTTGACTGAAGGCTGTTTGTAAAATGGCTGTGAGCTGACTGTGGACTGACTGTAGGCTCATTGTTGGGTGACTGCAAGCTGACAAAGTGCTTACTGTTGGCTGACTGTAATCTGACTGTTGGTTGACTGTGGGCTGATTCTAGGCTGACTGTTGGTTGATGGTTGACTGACTTTTGACCGACTTTAGGATTCCTTTGGGGTTGACTGAAGGCTGACTCTGGGCTTACCTTGGGCTAAATCTAGGCTGACTCTAAAATGACTGTGAGTTGACTGTGGACTCCCTGTAGGGTTTTCTGTGGGCTAACTGCATTCACACTGTGAGCTTATGGTGGACATCTTTTAGGGTTGACTGAGGTCTCACTGTAGGCACACTGTGAGTCAACTATTGTTTGATTGTGGGCTGACTGTGAGCTGACTGTTGTCTGGCTAATGTGCAAAGAAGCATGCTCAGAGTCTTGGTAAAGAAATTTCAGCTTGTACATTTATTTATTATCCACAGGTGAACACAGCAGAGGCATGGACTGTTTTATTTCCCCTAAGGGCACATTCAGCAGGGCAAAATGTCAACGAATAAACAGAGAGAGAGAAAAACTTCATGCGGGGTGGCATTTAGCCCCCCCCTGAGATACAGAGGTTTCATCAACACATTTAAAACCAATCAACTAGCCATCTCTATCCACTACGGTTTTTACTGAGTGAGGTGGAGCCCAACGAGAGGCCACCTGTTGTCCAACAGGATCCCAGTTGGAACCCAGCCTGGGCCAAGACAGGTTACTGCTTTAGCTGAGCTACAGGTACTACCCAGAAAATTAAAATATTCTGAAAAGGTCAATGCATTTCTGCAGTTCAACTTTAAAAGTGAAATTGACACATTATATGGATTAATTAAATGTAGCATAATTCAGCTGTCATCCAGGACATTTTAGAGCACTTCATGCTTGCTTCGGCAGAATAGCTTTATGGGGGATGCAGACTTCATCTTCTATCAGGACTTGGCACCGGCTCACGCTGCCAAAAGTACAAAATCCTGGTTCAACAACCATGGGATTAGCATGCTTGATTGGCCTGCAAACTCACCTGACCTGGACCCCATAGAAAATCTGTGGGGCATTGTCAAGAGAAAACTGAGCGGGTAAAGACCAATCATTAAAGAGGAGCTTAAGGCCGTGATTAAAGCATGTTGGTCTTCCATAACCCCTGAGATATGCTACAAACTGGTAGCATACATGCCATGCTGGGTAAAGGCGGTTATTCAGTCAAAAGGGGCCTCAACCATGTGCTAAATACAGATGCAAGAATTTACCTTTGGAGGCCTGACATTTTTATATTTAAAATCCTTTTTTTTTTTTGCATTGATTCTATGTAATATTCTTGTTTTATGGGTTTTGAAACGGTTCTCTGAAAACTGCAAGACCTGATCAGCAAAATCGAAACATAAAAACTTGAAATATTTTGATTTGCATTTTATTTATCTGTATGATGTGTCAATTTCACTTTTAAAGTTGAAATGCATTGACGTTTTCAGGATATTCTAATTTTCTGGGTAGTACCTGTATAAGGGAACCCCTGATGGAGCCAGAGCCCAGCTGGAGCCCAGCTGGAGTCCAGCCAAAGCCCAAACAGAGCCCTGCTGGAATTAGAATGGAGCCAGAGCCTTGCCGTAGCCCAACTTGAGCTGGGCTAGAAGTGAAGCTGTAGCCAAAGCCCAGCCAGAGCTTAGCCTGAGCCCAGTCAAAGTCCAGCCAGAGCCCATTCGATGTCCAATCAGAGTCTAGCCTAAGCTGTGCTGGGGCTCTTTTAGTCAAAGTCTCACCCAAAGAGTGACAGAGCACAGGGGGATGGGTCACACACAACAGAGGGAGAGAAGAGAGAAGCCCTGTGAGGTATGCCTGCCTCCCAGCCCCCCCCCCGAAGATGTGCACTGACATGTTGGAGACAGGAAGCAGCTGGGGAGGGGGTAACAGGAGAGTCTCATCCTCGTCAATGTTCTTTAAATGGAGTGCCTTTATCTCCACCTGCTTGTCTTCAGAGCTCGGGCTTTCGTTTGGAATTACCCAGAGGAGAGGTTTAAATCTGACAGAAAGAGAGGGGTTTGTGTGTGTGTGTGTGTAGGGTGGGGGAGGGTGGGGGGGCAGAGAGAGGGAACGAGAGAGAGAGAGATGCGTCCGTTTCACACAGAGGGATGAAAGAGCAGAGCACAGTTCCCTTGCTGTGACAGCTCAATCCGAGCGCCTGTCTCCCCTCTGAAGAGACAACTTTTCATCCAGTCAGAGCAAGCAGACACTTGCTCACCAGAGCTAGCCTCATCTCCTGCTCCTGAGTGTGTGTGTGTGTGTGTGTGTGTGTGTGTATGAGTGTGTATTTGTGAGTGTGTGCCTCAATCTCAGCACTGATGATGTCCCATTCAGCCAAGCACCTGCCAGGATAAGAGGTGGAGGAGGAGGTGCAGTCAGTCCATCTGTCAGGGAGGAAGGGGTAAAATAACAGAACCGTCAAAATGGCGGCCGCCTCCTCGCCAGGTGTCAGATCCTGAAAAGAATCAGACTTCCGAAGATCATTCAGCTCCATTTACCTTCAGGGATCACCCAGGGAGCAGAAGCCAAAGTGAGACCCAGGTAGCCATGGCAACAAATGCTTGATGATGTGTTTGTGCATCTTTTTGTGTTTGTTTGTGTGTGTGTGTGTGTGTGTGTGTGTGTGTGTGTGTGTGCGCATGTAAAAAATAAAACTCAAATCCAAAGAAAAAAAAAGTTTCCTGAAACATGATGTTGTAAAATGATCCATGAAGAGTCTCAAAGAGTCCCAGGGAGGTCAGATTTTGTTGTCCATTACATTTTGCAATCAAACCAACATGTAGGTCCTGAACCAGCTGAGTTAATCCTCACACATTCCCACAGTGCTCATAGAGTCCCAGAGTCCCAGAGACCCATGGTCACACAGATTCAGAGACTGGGTCACAGGTTAAAGCTGAGGCTGAGTGAGGGTCACCACAGCAGGATATGAAAGAAGAGCTTTGTGCTTACTATTACTATGTATGTGTGTGTGTGTGTGTGTGTGTGTGTGTGTGTGTGTGTGAGAAAGAGACAGAGACAGAGAGAGATGAAATAGGATTCAGCAGATTTGAACCTGGAAAAAGAGCACATCTGCTACCTGTACAATCCTTCATGAAGTTTCTGAAGCTCTTAACCGTTGATGGTGTGTTGAGGAAGGGCTACAAACACTGTGTTTTGTTTTTAAGAAGCTATATAGACTTATAGAGAGACTGAAACTCAATTGCAGAAACTCAGTGACAGATGTTTAGGATGCTTACTTGGAAAACGCAGAGCTAGCTTTTCACACAGCTTCAAGCTTTGACTTTTTAGTGACAAAGATTCAAATACATACAAACATAGGCATCAACATCCCACCAACTTACAGCAAAATAATAATAATCATGATAATGCATTTTGAACTGTTGAAATTCTATATGTTTTAACATAACCACCTCGAAATTTTAAAAGGTAAGAAAAAATTTCATCTTGACACTTGTGATCAGAGTCTTTTCACCCTGGCACTGTTGAAGGTCACAGTGGGGAGTTCTGGACTGTTTTTAGACGTGTCCTTTTGACCCACAGAGGACTCATTGTCAGGGCTGTGTATTGGCTTCAGTGTTCAGGTCAGATCCTCTGTAAAGAAAACTCATAAACGACCCTTCCTCGACCTCCTTCCCTCCCTCCATCCGTCTGAAGTGTGTCAGTGAGTTTTGATCAATCAGGAGGAGCTTCTGTCCTTCTGGATGGAGCAAAATTAGAAAACAGATTTCTGTTGAAGTTCTGTTTTCCACGATGAAACTCTCAATAGGCTTTTACTGGCCCATTGAATTAGATGTCTATGACCAATATTTAATGTCTATGTCAGTGTGTGAATGTCCACTTCTTTTGGAGGACTGCAGAGTTACACTGTGTGCATAGTGTATTAACTTTATTCAGACATTTACTGTGACAGGAGAGCTCACATAATGACCCTGGAGCTGTGACAGGCAACTTTAGAACTTTTTCAGCTAACTAATAGTAGTTAATCTGAGTTTGCGGGGTAAAGTTTAATCTGTGTTACAGTTAATATTCTGACCTGACTCCAGGTCAACAGATAACCTTGTCAGTCTGCATCCTGATAGAAGTCTGAACAGGGGGGGGGGGGTTATTTACTCCACGAACAAACAAGACACATGAGAACTACAGAGGGTGGTAGTGTTCATAGGAAACGTATTCGTCATTCTAGAAGCCTCATGAAACTCCTCAGAGTGACTCTCACTCTGTGTTTGTAAGTGTTTGTCAGTGTGCGTGTGTGTGTGTGTGTGTGATCCAGAGTCTACCTGCAGAGTCAATGATGGTGTCATCATGAGGCTCCTCCCCGACCCTTCAAATCTGTTTTCTTCTTCAGTGACTGAATGAACAGATATCATCAGTCCCAGACCTGGTGCAGTGGGGGTGGGGTGGGGGGTGGGGGTGGGCCTGAGGGACAGCAGCAGTCTCCCTTCAGTACGTTCTGTCGTGTAATTAACTTTTTGGTGGTATCAGCTCTTCTTGACCCGCCTCGCCTCTGTGCTTCTCTGACTAATTTATTGGGTGGGTGTGTGTGTGTGTGTGTGTGTGTGTGTGTGTGTGAGTGTGTGTGTGTGTGCGCGCGCCTGCGTGCATGCGTGTGTGTGTTTGTTTGTTTGTTTGTTTGTGTGTGAGACACTGTTGATCAACGCATGTCAGACACTTGCGTGTGTGCGTGTTTTAAACCAAAGAAAAAGGACGGACCAGTGTGTCAATTTATGTTTCTTGAAGTGTTGATGCATCAGGACCTATAAAGTGTGAAATGGAGCAGGGAGGTTCAAACTTCAGCCCCGGCACAGCTACACACACACACACCCACACCCAACCACACACACACACACACACACACACACCTCTCACCCTTTCTTCAATTCTCCTCATTTCTCTGCCTTTAGTCCTCTACCTCCTTCCATTTTCCTGTGGTTAACTCCTCTTCCTCCTTCTTTTACTTTGTTTTCCACCTCTTCTTCTTCTTCTTCTTCTTCTTCTTCTTCTTCTTCTTCTTCTTCTTCTTCTTCTTCATCTGTATCTCTCTGTCACTGCCTTATTCCAGCACTTTATCTCTCTGGATAAAGCCTTCCCTGCTGTGGAGTTTGTTTTTTCCAGCTCTGCCTTTATCTTGTGTTTGGATGCCGTGTATGTGCAGCAGCATGTGGAGAAAGCGAGGGAGAGACATAGAGCGAGAGAGAGCATCCCTATGTCAGGCCAATGATGGATTAGAATACTAAAATACTGGAGAGAGAAAGCAGACACACTCGACTCTCAAATCTGACATGCTGTTTGTGTGTATGTGTGTGTGTGTTTGCGCGCGCGCATGTGTGTGTGTGTGTGTGTGTATAAATCTACTGCACGGTAATAGAACAATAAAAAGAATACACACAAATGTGCCTTCTCTATTCCTCTCTCAGCCCCCAGGCTTGCTCCCCTATCTCTCTCTTTCTTTGTCTCTCTCTGTTTCTCTGTCTCTCTCTCTCTCTCTAAGTTGATTTAACGCATGGCTTCTCTGCTTGTTTATTTCAGTACATATTAATGTAAATCACTGGTGTCCACTGCTGCCTCTCTCTCCCTGCTCTGTCTCTCTTTCTCCCTCCATCCATCCCGCTTGATGTCCTGTCGCCGCATGTCTGCTCCTGATGAAAAACAGCCCAGACAACAATTAAAAGGAACAACGGGGCCGGTAGAAGGCCGTCACTGCAGCCCCCAGCAACCACGTCAATCAGACACCCTCCCTTCCAGCTGACCTCAATTAACCCCACTAGTTGGCCAAAAAAAAAGGGGGGGGGGGCAGAGGAGAGAAGACCCACTGCACACCACCATCACACACACACTGTTGTGAAAATCAGAAGACAACTGCCTTAGAAGTGCTTTGTAAATGGTCTGTAATTGTCCCAGTGAACACATACCTACAGGGTTTTACTTTCTGAGCAACTTTTAACATGTGTAGGCTGCCCCCAACAAGCAGGGCAGTGTTTTCATCACTCTTCCTTCTGTCAGCATACCCAATCAGATCACATCTCCTTTGGTTGTGCTTTCCCTGACAGGCTCAGCTGTGATGGGCACAGAGCATTCAATGTCTGACAACAATACACAGAAGAAACATCCGGTGTTTGTGTGTATGAAGAAACTTCCTCTTCAGCTGGGAAAATGTAGGTTTCCCCCCCTCAGCAGCTCAACACAGGAACCTATCCAAAAAGCAAGAACCATAGACTGTATAATGAGTGGACGTAACGATGTTCGGCTCAAACTGAAGCCTCCAGCAGATGCCCCGCCCCCTGGTGTCTGGCTGCAGTATAGGTCATAAGCCCCGCCCCCTGGTGTCTGGCTGCAGTATAGGTCATAAGCCCCGCCTCCCCATGTATTCCAGATTTGAGCAGGGAAAACTTTAAAAAATTACGATGCCTCGTAGAAACGTTTCTCTCATCTTTACGCTAAGGTAGTATGACAATGTCATCTGGCTGCATGGTGTTCAGGTGTTTTTTTTTTCTGAGAAGTTAGTTTCTCATTAGTTATTGGACGTTAAAAACCACGATATAAGTTTCGTTTTACGACAGTTGACAGCTTCCGTTCGTGAGTAGTTTTTATCGGGGATATAGGAAACTTCGGGAAAGAGCCAAAAGGAGACTAAACCTTCTGAAGAAGAAGAAGAGATATTTTTATTTCTCTTTTTTTCTTGGCTCCACCGGAAATTCTCTACTGCGCAGACTCTGGCTGCACAATGGCGGCTAGAGAAACGGGGTTTTTTGGCTTCCAAAACTTAAAACGGTGACAGGCGGAAGCACGCTGTCCATTCTATATACAGTCATTGGCAAGAACTTTCCTGAAAAGAAGGAACTCTTCCCATAAGCAGAAAGCTTGTGAGGGGGAGGTGTGGGTACCTCTGTGAGTGTGAACTGCAGCTCTTTGAAGACATTCATGCGGTGGAGATCTGAGGTGTTGTTAGATACCATAAAGGGTTCTGATCAGAGGTAACTTGTTTACACATCCCTGCTGTTTGCAACCTTTTGTTAACACTAGGACACAATCTGACTCCAAGTGCCTCCCCCACCTCCTCCCCCTCATCCTCCTCCTTTTAACACAGAGGTGAGGCATCTCAGGTGAGCCAGCAAAGCTTTACCTGCCTTATCACTCTGACTGACAAGCTCTTTGTCTCAGGATGTATTCACAAACTCACACACCCACACACCAAACGCACGTCTCTTTCTCTCTCTCTCGCTCACTCCCTGTGTGTGTGTATGAGTGTGGACAGGATTGTGACACACTGCAGACCTGTTACCTCTCTCTTTCCCTCTATCTTTACTTATTCTTTTGTACTCTGAATCCTTGTTGCATTTCTTGTTTCATGTATCCTTCACTCTATGTTCCTCTTCCTTCCCGTTTCTTGTCCTTTGTTCACTCTGTTTTTTCCCTTCTCTTTTATTCTTTGTTCTGCTCTTCCTCTAACTGCTCTTCCTCTTCTCTCAGGTTAATCTCTGTATGCTTTTTCATTTGTCCTCTTTCCTCCTTACATTTTCTTGTTCTATCCTCTTTTCTCTTAAAGGTTTTCTCTCTTTTCAGACACTTCTTCCCCTTTCTCCTTCTCCATCTCTAGTTTTCTCTGTTTGCTTTTCTTCCCTTCAGCACCCTTACCTGTTTTGCCTTCCCAACTCCTTCTTTTTTCTCTCTTGTCTCCTTTCCACTTTCTCTAATTTCCTCTATCCTTTCCTCTCTTCTGCCTCTATATTCTTTCTTTCATTTTCTTTCTCTCTTTCCTTCCTTCCCTCTCTCCCCCTTCGTCTCCTTGCTCTCTCCCATCACGGCGCCCCTGCAGATGGAAGTTAATTTAACACACTCACACGTTATAGAAGAAAAATTAGTGTCAGCAAAGATTTATACGACATTGGAAATCAAGAGTGACGATTCTCTGTGCTGTGTTTGTGCTTCAGGGTCCTTTCTGTTCTCGCTGCTGCACACTATTTCTATCACTGCATGATCCCCTCCCTGAAACACACACACACACACACACACAGGGACAGATGCAGACAGCTCCCTGAAGGAGGCTGTCAGATGATAAAGAGATATTGTCTGGGACTGATTATCAGCCAGGCAGCTAAATACAAGTAAAACATCAAACGCTCAAAGACCACACAGGGACCTGGCCTTATTTCTCCCCTAATTTCTCATCCATAAATCTCCCTCTCTCTGACTCTTTTCATTCTGTCTCTGTCACTGTCACAAGTTTGTGTGTGTGGTTGTGTGTGTGTGTGTGTGTTCTGCCTGCTGGGGAGCTATTTGATTTGTTCTGCTATTTTAGAGCTCATATTGTTTCTGGTGTGTTGTTTTTATTATGACGGCTTTATTCATATCGCAGCCTGTGGCGGTGCAGGTCCCGGTCTCTGAGTCACCGGGGAGCCAGATAGGGGATAAAGCAATAAAGCAAGAAAGAGCTGCATCGGCAAGGAGCATGCGTTCTTATATGTGTGTGTCTGTGTCCATGTCCGTGTGTCTTTGTCCACGTGTATGTGTGTGTGTGTGTGCGCGCGTGTGTGTGTGTGTGCGTGTGTGTGTGTGTGTGTGTGTGGCTTTGCTGACATGGGTGTGAACGATGAAGTGCATAATTAAAATAAAATAAGAACAAAAAGCATTACTAAATATTGAAAAAAAACACCCAAACAAACAAAAGAGATTGATCCTTGCACACACACACACACACATACACACACACACACATATACACACACTCACACACTCATATGCTCACACACTCACACTTGGCATCTGATGTTCATCTGACAATGGACGTGCGTGTCGTTTGTCATTAAGCTCAGTGTTGGGTTGCAGACAAGCTTCATTCATCAGTGTGATAAAGGTGTTTGGTGTGTGTGAGTGTGTGTGTGTGTGTGTGTGTGTGCGTAAATGCTCAGTCTGATGGCCCTTTTCCACTATACAATTCCAGCCCTACTCGAATCCACACGGCTCTACTCGGCTCTACACGTTTTGGTAACCTTTTCCACCAGCTTGAGTACAGATTCACGGTGGGCGTGGATCTTATAACACAGCTGTGCTAAAGTGCTGTGCAGAAGTGCGTGCATGTCATTTATAACACAACGCGAACATAATTTTGTACTAACATACAGTGCTCAGCATAAATGAGTACACCCCAACAGATTTGTCAGAAAACATTTACTTTCTTATCAGAATCAAAATCCTCCATGGGACACTGAACTACAAAATACTCCCACAAATGTGGGCCATTGATTGCAAACAAGATTTGTGAATTTGCACGCACTAAAAGTACTTTTCCTTACAAATTTATTCAAGACTAAATCTTTTTGGGACTGATGGCTTCAAAATTGTATGGCGTGGCAAAGGTGAGGAGTTCAAAGAAAAGTGCATGGTGCTGACAGTCTAAGGTGGTGGTGGTGGCAGTGTGCTTATGTGGGGCTGCATGAGTGCTGCTGGTGTTGGGGAGCTGCATTTCATTTGGCCAGGAGGAGGCCACCGTTGCATTTCTCAAGAAGAACAGGGTGAAAGAGATTCTGTGGCCTGGTATGTCTCCTGATCTGAACCCAATTGAACATCTATGGGGAATTCTAAAGAGACATCTCTCTCCATCCAGCATCTCGGCTCTAAAACAGGTCGTTTTTGAAGAATGGAAGAAGATAGATGTTGCAGAATGTTGCCAAATTATTCAGTCCATGCCTAGAAGACTTTGTGCTGTCCTCAAAAGTCGTGGAGGTCATACAAAATACTAGATGTCGTAGTTTTTGTTATGGGGTGCATCAGCTATTTTGAGTAAAACTGATGATTTTGTAATCTTATTTATATTATCAATCTTACTTTCATGTTGTGAGTGAAACAAATGTTCCATGAAACTCAGTTTTGTCACAATTTTGGGAATTGTTCTTGCGTTTATTGAGATATTGATTAAAATCTTACTTTTCAAAGGGGGTGTACTCATTTATGCTGAGCACTGTATGTGCCACCATGGTCTTTAATGGAAAAAAAAACAAAGCTTTCAAAAGATTTAATTAAAGTAATACAGTTGTACAATGTTGGGCGTCATGACCTCGGAGGTAAACAACAGCCTCGTGCTGCTGCACGCGGAGGAAAACGAAGGAGCTGCTTCCTGACATCAAGAATCCAGTGAGATCACTTTAATTTTTGATTTTTGGGCCTGGTATAGCAGAGATTTTTTGTTGATCAATCATTCTTCTTTGAACTGGTTTTCCTTTTTGGTTCCCTATGGATTAATGGACTGATTGGTGCTTAAAGACTCTTGTGGCAGACAGATCGCTCCTGCACCGACCAACTTTGATTTAATTTGAAAGACTCTTTAAAGCCAACTATCTTTGCTGTTAACTTCTTTTTTGTTTAAAAAGGAATTTAATTTACTTAGGAATCATGAAGGAGCATTTTAAGGCTGTATTTTGTGTTCATTCAGTCTGGTTCTGTGCCGTCGGGTTTAAATGTCATTAAAAACCCGTCGCTGACTTATTTGTTTGCCTCTTGTAAGTGATTTGTTCAGAGTCAGAAAGTGAAGCTTCGCAGATGATATTCTCTGACCAATGAGTGACCGGCAGTCCGTCGACGTCACCTTTTAGTATCGGCTCAGCTCACTTGGAACCAGGGTAGAGAAGGTACTAAAAACTGGCGTCTGCGGCGCCTGTGGAAACACAACACAAACTGAGTAGAGGCAAGTAGAGTTGAGGAGAGCAGGACTAAGACGGAAAAGGGACATGAGATAAGCCTTCTGTCACCATATAGACAAACAATCAGAAGCTGCATGTTCAAATTCTGACAACAGGCCCCCCTCCTCCAGTGGGACCTCAGCAGCTGAGAGCAGACACCTCCACATGAGAAGCTTCTCTTGATCTCCCCGTTTTTGAACTTCTCAGCCTCCAAACAGACCCTGGTCTTCTCTGGTACAATTGTTCTCCATCTCGTAAGTTTTGATCTAGCTTGTGAAGCTCTGCTGTCTGCACTCTCATTGGTTGGCTGATAGAAACAATCCCTGTACGCCCTTTAAGGGAGCCACCACTCCAACCCGCTCTAACTCCTGAAGGGGGTACACTCAGGGGCCGGCAGGAGAGACAGGTTATTAGTTACGCTGTCATACACAGACAGCATTTAAGCTTGGTTAATGATTTACGTCTGCAAAGTCCGCGTTGCCCTGTGCAGAAGGATGATGTCATTGTAGCAGCCTTGCCCCATCACACGGCCCCCCTTCCATAGAAAATTTCTGTCGCACGCCTTTGAAAATTTGTAACTGCCAGATGGAGACGCGCCCACAACATGGCAGATAAACAGGAGCTTTGAGTGCCCAAAGTGTGAAACACAGGCATTTATTCATGACATAGAGATCACCATGATAACCATGTAATGACCAGTTCCTTGTGGCCACACTCTGCAGAGAAGACGAATGGGTGAAAAAAAAGTTTAAAATGATGTAAACAAATGCAAACTTCTTCTCTGGTTTAGGACTCTGATAAATGTGTGTTTGTCACCCCCTGCTATTTGGGTGTACAGACGCCACCAGACATAGGGCGCAGTGATAAAAAGTGCACAAGCCACATCCTCTCAGGCTGATGCTTTGGTCTGGATACTAATACTTTGAACCAAACCCAAACTTGATCTCCCACACAGACAGCAGTGATTCCTATGTGACAAAGATTAACCCTCTGGATCCCAAACTCGTTCCCAGGATCAGAATACTACTTGTTTTTATTATGAAAAATAAGAAATAAATAATACCATGTAAATATTAGGCCAGTATCACTGATACCAGTACCGATGTAGAATCTTTTTACATTGAAAAGCAGCTTGCCAAAATTAATCAAGAGCAACACACAACCACTGTAACTAATTTTGCTGTTCTTGAATGACAGTAAATGATTTATTTGTCACTCAGAAAATAATCATGTGCCTTTATTTTTTAAGCTCTGTTGTAAAACAGTAAATTTGTGTGTTTATAGATAACAGCAGTTATTACATTTTAGCATTGAAGACTGACTTTAGATCAAAGAGCTTGCACATACTGGTGGCTTAACAATTGCAGAAACATAAAAACGTAGGAAATCAGCAATATACTTATAATTGAGGGCAGCAGTAGCAATTAATTTACACCAGGAGGTGTTCTCACAAATTAGTTAAGCATTGTAAACTACAGTTATCGTATAATAGTCATATAGTAGGAATGTTCAACCAGTTGAATAAATCGGCATAATTAACCGTAATGGTACTAATCATTTTTCTTTTTTTTTTTTTTCTAAATTAAATTAGTTTTCTAAAATTAAAAATTACAGAACAACTTTGCTTTCAAAAATAACATGAACTAAATTTTACATGAATAAATCTTACTTTCACTTCTATATATCAGCTACCTGGGTATTGCTGGCCTAGCTGAAAAGATCTGCAAGTGACTTCTGTCACTGAGCCTTGAGTCTGGTTGTGGCTTGGTGACTTTCCTCCTTCTTCTGTCTATGTTGCCGGTCAGAGTCCTCTTTTGTGTGTTATTTAATGTTTGTAAAAGTTTGTGATGTTGCAGCTTGCATTGCTTGGTATACAGCTGAAAAACATCATCAAACCACACTCCTGTCTGTCATCATAGAGCAAGCAGTTCATATCTGAGTGATGAGTGACAATGCTCACCGTAGAGCGCAGGGGTGGGGGTGAGCAACGTAAGTAAGAGGAACACACATACCAAGGGGAAACAAACAGTAACGCATCGATGTCATCGCACAAGTATTTTTCTATATTGATACCAATGTTGGTATCGATGTGTCAACATTTTAGATGGATCTGCCCACCACTGCCATAAAGGTGTATTACAGTAAAACATTAGACCACTGTGTGTACAATAATTTCCAAACATCAAAATTTGTATTTTTTTGTATTACCTGTGTCAACATCAATATTTTTTCTGACCCTCGGGCTTGAAAATGTATTGTACACACTAATTCCTTATTTTTTTTAACTTTAAAATTCTTAAAGACAGAGAAAACCAATTTTTGCTTTTCTTTTTTCCAATGAAGTAACACTTTTAATTTTTGTTACACTGAATGAAGACATAATTGGGTTACATAAACCCATGGTCAGGGTTTTCCTTAATCTATAGAGGTGCAGTAGTTCACTTTGCAGAGGAAAATGAGACCGCAGTGAGTAAAATCGTGACAGAAGCAATAAATGACCAGGAATGGCTTGAGATTCAGAAGGTTCAACAGCAAACTGAGAGGGTGGACTACATGCTGATATGCTGTCATGTGGTCATATTGCCATCGAGCAGAGCCATGTGAGTGGTTTACTGCCTGTTTTACACACAGTGGTTCTCTCAGGCTGAATGGTCAGAGTTTGACAGAGGGAGGCTGGGTCCATTATCCTGTGCTCTTAACCACCACCGGACAACACCTTTCCCTGCTAACAGGCTTCATCCTGCTAATGTGAGGGAGCACAGCACCACGCTAAGCTGGAGATCGTTTGCCTTATGCTCACTGGCCAATGGCTGGTTGTGAACACCAGTGCAACTGCAGTCAGACTGTGAAGTGCCAAAGAATGAAAGGAAGGAAGCAAGGACAGAAGTGAGGAACTGAGGGGAATCTAGCAACTACATGTGAAGTCCTTTCTTCACTTTGCTTCCTGTCTTTTCAGAGTCCACAATCCAGGCAGGTCCATTAGAAGTATGTGTGTGCATGTGTGTGCATGTGTGTGCATGCATGTGCATGTGTGTGCATGTGTATGTGTGTATGTCTGTGTGAGTGAGTGAGTAAGTGAGTGAGGGAGTGAGTGTGTTCTCTCTCCAGCCTCTCTTCTACCCCCAGCTGAAGGAGACACTCAGCAGCAGGAGGAACAGAGCAGGAACAGGGGGGCCTGACAGGAGCGATGCTGCGGCCCCGTTTCCAGTGGATCCCAGGTTAGAGACAGTGGCCTTCTCTGAGTACAGGGAGATGACATCAAACTCATCACCGTCTTCCTCCGTCTGAGTCAGCTCCACCTCCTCCTCACTCTCCACCACCTGTGGGGAATGGGACATGGTTAGGGTTAGGGAGAGGAGTGAGGACAACGTCCTGAAGATTCCGGAAACATTCTGAATATTCAAAAAACAATAAATGTGATAATTAAAGGAGAAGAGTTTGAAATCAGGCAGGTACATTCTGTTTCTTTGCTCAAGAAGAAACTATTATTTTTCAAATCTTCCTCCTTCTCCTCCTCCCCATCATCATCGTTATCATAGTGATCAGAATCTCATTGTTCCTGCTATTTCAGGATGACTTGCCCTGAGAGCAATGAAGGACAAATGCAGGCTATGTCTGGGGTTCTGTAGCCTCAACTGTGTTTCAGCCAGTCCTGGTAAAAGACCATTTTTCACAAACAATCCACGTCAGGCAGATGTAGTCAGATGAGTCTGGTGCCACTGATACTTTCAGAGAGGAATTTTTAAACTTAATTTATATTACACTTTGGACATGTCCGTCCTTAAAACCACCTGGTGTCCTTAAATCAAACAACATCCAGGACGACCTGGGCTGCGTCTCATTTGAGCTAAATGATGTCTCCTCTGTCCTCTCTCCAGAGCTGCCATATTGAAGACTGTCCCATTTGCGCTAATTTGCTCGGAGGAGAGAGGAGAGAGGATGGAGAAGACTGATCGGAGGAGAGATAATCCAGGAAACATCAGAGCTGGCTTTGTGGAAGTTTTTCCACTGTCAGACACGCCCCCACAGGGGATGATGGTCTCTGATTGGACGGTGCTCCGTTTCAGAAACTTTCTCTGACGTTTCATATCAGTGGAGTTAAATAATAGAGAAAAGACGGAGCTGAAAACAGTCTCTGAGGATAAATATGATACAGGTTAGAAAGCTGGGATTAAAAACATGTTTGATGTGAGTTTGAAGCAATAAACGCTGATCAAAACTGTCATTAAACCAATAAAACAGATCAATACTGAGTTTTTATAATTGTATCAGATTCATCATCCAATAATTCAGATAGTTATATAAAATAGAGCAAACATAATAATTCATGATCAGTTATTTCTCCTATTTATTTTCCTATAACTTCTCTTTCTCTATAGAGAGACTATAAGTCAGAGAATAAGTCTGTCAGGAATAAAACATGTTACATTTCAGTTTATGAAGTTTCATTCATGAGCAGGAGGTTTGAAAAGAGAAACATGATTTCTATTCGAACCTGAAATCTAACTTCTCTAGTGTCCCTATATATTATAAGTTTCAGGGTTCACAATCAGACACACTCTGGATAAAGGATAAAAAATTAATGTATAATCCAATAAAGGCACATTTTACCCCCCAAAGCAATCTTGCGCTTCATAACTGGACACAGACTAAACAGAGCAAAGCTCTGTTACTGTTCATATTTTATTAGAGTTATTAGAGCACACGTGCAGACACACAAACAGCTGTTAGAGCTGAATGACAGATGATCCTGATCAGCTGACGCCATCATTGCTAATAGACCTCATGTCATGAAACACCCCGGAGGAAAGGTCGTCTCATTTGCCTTTAAACGAATCTCCTCGTCTTCTCGCTTCTCTCTTCATTTCCTCACATCTCTCATACATCTCTGGTGGGCGGGACTAAGACGCAAGTGAACGACGCAAGTGGAGGAAGGAAGGATGGAATTTAGTGCAAATGAGACGCAGCCCTGGTCACATCGACAGTCATGGACAAAAGTATTGTTACCCCTGGAATTTTTCCAGAAAATACACCATTTCTCCCAGACATTGTTCCAATTATAAATGTTTTTGGTACAAATAAGTTTATTTTCTTGATGTGCATTAGAAAAACACAAAAAAAGCTGAAGAAAATAGTCAAAATTCACACAATTTTACAAAAAACACACAATATGGACCGGACAAAATTGTTGGCACCTTTTTAGAATCATGGGCAAATCATTTAATTTGAAGCAGGTGATACTGGTTTAAACTCAGCTGTGGTGAGTAACAGGAGGGGCCGGGAGGGACCCATGGCAGCACCCGCTGCTCGTTGAGAATCCTGATCATCCCTGCTCTCACATCTGTCTCCAAAACCTTTATTGTCCCTTGATTTGTTGCTAGTATTCTTTTGAAAAAGAGAGACTAGGGGGATCTGAAAAGTCACTATATACAGCGACAAAAATGTTAAATTAGCAGCACTTGATTAGAGCAATATAAAACCGGGGTTTTCTTTTTTCTTATTCTGCTCTCTCAGGACTCTTTGACTCTCCCCAGAATTCAGATGTTTCTTTGCTCGTGTCCCAATGGCTTCAGAATTCTGATTTATTTATGTATTTATTTATTTATTTATGTTGCCTTTTTGTCTCCCTCAGAAATCTATTTCGAAAGAACTTTGAAATTTCACCCGAGTCTTTTTTTTTCTCAGATTGATGACCATTTTTCCAGAATACTGAGAGCAAAACATCACACTTCTGAGAGAAGATGATACTTTTAGGGAACTTAAGTTCAGGCCCTTTATGTCAGCAGTCTCATCCTCTCTTGTACTTGCTTTTTCTGGAGTAAAATACAATTTAATTCATTGAATTGAAAAGTTGTTATTTACATTTACCTTTAGTCCATGCAGACTGTTTGAAATCAGTGATTGGTTGAGTAGTAACTTCCGTCATCTTAATGCTGTTAAGACCAAAGTCCTGATTGTGGCCATGCCCTGACTGTTTGGAACCTTTGAAAGTGAACTTTGTTGACTCAAGGATGCCTGTTTCTCTGTATGTATAATGACAAAACTGAGTCTAACAGGTGAAAGTAAGACTCTGATATGGGGGTGCAGATGGCCTAGTGGATATGGCCGCGCACCATGAGGTTCGCCCTCGAGCGGGTGGCCTGGGTTCGATTCCCACCTGTGGCCTGTTTCCCGCATGTCATGCCCCATTCTCTACCCCCCTTTCATACTCTATCCACTGTCCTCCACTATCCAATTAAAGGCAGAAAAGCCCAAAAAATATCTTAAAAAAAAAAAAGACTGATATGAAGACTAGAAGTAATTTAAGAAAAATAGGAAGAATGAACATTTCAATTGAATTTATTTTGCCCGCACAGGATGTAAACAAAGTAGACCCCTGCACCAGACCTTTTTAAACTTTGTTTGACAGAGTAGAAAGTTATTTTTATAAAGATATTCATGTTTGCTTGTAACCAGACAGTTAAAATTGCTTTTGGTGAATCTAAAGGGAAGATAAGATAAATCTTTGGTAGAAACAACTCAATCCACCGCAGAAAGTACATTTCTGAGAAGGTTCAGTTTGTCTCCTGAAAATAATGACAACATGGAAGGTAATATTGTGTGTGGGTGTGATTCAACCCCTCCCCCAGATCCTGTTGATGTCTGTGTAGTTTCCAAGCGGCAACCTCTGGTCTGAAAAAATGAGACAACACTGAAGTGCTAAAAAGCTGCTGTTCCTCCAGTGACCGCTTGAGGCTGGCTCCAGAAGCACCGGAAGTCCTGTACAAGCAGACGGGGAAAAGGCCGTTTTCAGAGCCGAAATCAGCGTATTTAAAGCCTGCTACAAACTCTGTCTCCCGTCTGGATCGCTAATTTTGCTAACGGCACAAACTGTGAGGGGGGTGAATTTTTTCCTAACTCGGCCGTTTGGAAGATATTAGGACGAAGAGCTTACCCAATCAGAGCCACAGCTCAGATCACGTGACTGACGGGTGCCCAATAGCTGTGAGTTTGGGCACTCGTCACTCGTCCCATTTCCAAGATGGCCGCACCCGCCGTTTAGCCTCAAAACAGAGCTGCAGTAACAGACGGGTGACGTCACGGAGACTACATCCATGTTTTATACAGTCTATGGTAGATTCACAGGGCAATACTGGGCTCAGGGGACAGCCCTGGGGAGTACCCCATCAAAGACTTTATGGCTGTGGGGAAAATGAACTGAAGCATTTAGGCTTGTTCATAATAGTTTTATCTAACTGATAGAGCATGGTCCAAAATCAAATTTCTTTAAAACCTGAAGCAAGTATGCCCATTCCACAGGATTGAGCAATAAAGTTAACTTAGTTTGATCCTCCAAAATAATCAGTGGGACATCATCTTGTAATCTGCGGGTCAAAATTTAAGACTTTTTACATCCACAATGAGCAGAGAGAGTGGCCTGTATGAAGAATACTCAGTTGGATTCTTGCCTTCTCTTGTGAAAAGCATAATGCATGCTTCATGGATTGTTGATGGGAGCTCATCCTGTTCCGGCGAATCAGATAATACTTAACTTAGCTGAGGTGCATGAAAAAAAGAGAATTGTTTTTAAAAAATCAGCAGAAAATCCACCTGGACTGTGAAAATATCCAAATTGTAATAAGAAAATGGCTACTTCTTCTAGAGATGTGGTTTCATCTGGTTTAATCTCTTCTTTCAGAGGATGTTAAGGGCATATTTAAGTCATTTAGAAAATTGTCATAAGGGGTTTTATGAGGTAGAAAGATGAGAGTAAGAATTTCTAAATGTTTCCCTTTTCAGAAGAACCAGAGGTGATATTCCTGTCTTCCATGCACATTGTTGTTATGAACACTTTAGCTTTCAGTCCTCTGAGCTATCAGCTAATCAGCTTTATTGCAGCAGATATAAAACATGCTTTTGTTTATCTTAAGCTGTCTTCAAACTCGATGTGTTGAGAGGAGGCCTTACTTAGTCTGAAGTTCAGTTCTCAATTTATGAAGTTTTTGGGTTTTTAGCTGAAGTAGATTGCAAATCTATTGCTTCCATTTTATTACCTAGATCCTCCCATTCTCCTCTAATCTCCCTTTACATATTGACAGTGAAAGAGATAATCTGACCCCTGGGGTAGGCTTTCATGGCAATCCCACACAACAAGACTGGGAGTCTTGGCTGACAAGTTTTTTCCGAAGAAATTAAATTATATGCTTTTTCATAAATTTAAAAAAAAAACCTGTTACTAGAAAGTAAGCTTCAATTGAAGTGCCAGTTTTTCTTCTTAAAAGAGAGGCCAACAACTACGAAGGAGTATTAGGGCCACATTAGGAATAATAATAATTTTTTGCTTCTTATTTTACTACGAGATTAAAGTCGAAATTAATTATTTTACTACAAGATTAAAGTCGAAATTAATTATTTTAGTACGAGATTTAAGTCGAAGTAAAGTCGTATCAGAAGTAGGTAAGGAAACGATTCAGTGTTCTAATACTTATGATAATCTGATGCTGATGTACTAAAAGTTGAAGTATCTCCTTGTTTGTAAAACCCAAGTTAAAGTATAACTTGGCGAAATGCTCCATGGTCCTCATTTCCTCCTCCTCGTAGACTGTCCTCCATTATGTTTCGACTTTTTTCTCATAGTAAATTACGTCATTATTTTTTACTTTAATCTCGTTGTAAATTAAGTCATTATTTTGGACTTTAATCTCGTATTAAAATAATTAATTTGACTTTAAACTCGTAGCAAAAATAATTAGCTTTGACTTTTTTCTTGTAGTAAAATAATTAATGTTGACTTTAATCTCATAGTAAAAATAATTAGCTTTGACTTTTTTCTCGTAGTAAAATAATTAATGTTGACTTTAATCTCGTAGTAAGATATGAGGTAAAAAAAAAAAAATTCTTAATGTGGCCCTAATACTCTGTCGTAAACAACAAATAATCAGTTCTTGAGAAAGTATTCTGAACATGCCAGGAAAAGAAAGAGTAGACTCTCCTATTTGGGTGAAGATCTCACTCAATATTAGACATGATAGGAAAAACTGAATACGAGAGACTGATCTACTGAGACCCCCCCCAACACACACACACACTTAGAGTAAACAGAGGGNCTCCACCCCAACACTCCCAGATCCTCAGGACATGAGCAGAGGTTCTTGGTAGCTTACCTTCAGCTGTGGCAGCTTTGACCATGTCATCACTCAGTGTGAAGTATCCAAAGAAATGGGAATCTACCTTTGAGTTTGTACTGAGTCTTAACCCTTTAAGCGCCAAAGCTACAAAATTGGGACAAGCAACATTGCTGAATTTAACAAGCCATAGCTGCAAATACAATGCCTCATGTAGTGAGTACTTTACACCAGGAGAACTTCAATCTGAGCAATATTTGTGGGTGTGTTTCTATTCAAAGTTTTGGAGTTTGTAGTCTATATGCCAGCCCTCCGTTGAGGAGACTAGGACCACAATGGAGAACCAGAAAGCAAATTTTAGAGAGTGAAAACTTGCCATGCTGAAAGGTCTGTAAGTATTTCTTCAAGTAAAGCTGACTCAGATCCTGAAGAGGAATATTTAACCTCTGATAAAGATGATCAGTTGGTCGGTAAGACAGTAAGTGAAGTGGACAAAAAAACAAACAAACAAAAAAAGTATTTCATATTGTGCAACCAGAACTGCCCTTTCAAGTTATGAGCACGCAGAGGGTGATGATTTTATTCAGAAAAGATTGCCGACTTTCACCCATGGTTTCCCTAGCTCAGCGTCTTAGGAACCTTCTCTGATGCGATTTAGATGTGGCAGAACAACATCTTATCTCTGCAGATACTTCACCATTGCATCCCACATCACAAAAGGATTTGGAAAGGTTTTTCTGCACCAAGTATAAGAAGATTTTGCACGAGGAATGGCTAAAGCTTGATGGGACTCCCCCGACCCACATTTAGAGTTAGAGGTGGCAAAAACCATAACTGATGTTTGAGCCCACTTTATCTCCCTTTTGGTATATGTGTGTGTGTGTGTGTGTGTGTGTGTGTGTGTGTGTGTGTGTGTGCAAAAGAGAGAGCATTGTTTATGCCAGTTTATCACAAAGTTATACTAAAACTCACAAGTAAAACAAAGTACTTTTATAAGTCAACAGAAGCTTTACACAAGATGAATGCCATAGTTCAAACACCTACATGCATGATACCATATGCCATACTGGTGATATGAACTCTTACTTTGAAAAGGGCAGCCTCTGGTCACACGAAATGAAAAAGAGGCTTTTTTTGTTTTTGCATTCAAACATTTTATTTTTGGTTTTTGGGAACACAAAATTAAAATCAGACAGACTTCCAGTTGGCAGCATGCACAACAGAGCTGCGTGAGGAGCTCTTTAAGAAACGCACAATAGTAGTTAAACAGCTAAAAATTGGCAAGAATGGAATGCAAAAATTAATGCTATGAACTCATGAAGGACACTGAATCTGCGCTCAGAAGGGGTAACTCATGTTTCAAAGAAAACAAAGACGAAGGACAGAGCATATGGAAAAGCCAATCACCGGACGGGATGGCAACTGATAAAAGTTTTGAACAAAGTCTCAAGGAGATGCTGCAACAAATGAAAGACGATATCACTCAGCAAATCACAGAACTAAAAATGGGATTTGAGGGTTTCATGACAGAAGCAAAAGAGCTAAGAAAGGACGTCAAGGAGATACAAACCGAATTACAAGAAACTTCAAGAGGCTGAGCAGAGAATTAATGAACTGGAGGAAAAAAAAATTTGCTCAGTCAGAACTTTAAAGCACCTGCTGTCTGAAGAAAAGATAACGAGGAATAAACTTGACTACCTGGAAAAGCAAATCCCAACAAAATAAGATAAGGATCTCTCAAGTGCAGAAGGCAGCTGAGGGGGTAGATGTGGAATTTATTGAGACACTTCTGACAGCGAAACTGGGGATCCCCGCAGCACAATTACTGATTGTGGCCACACTTTATGCAACGGAGGAGACCCCCACAAGGAAATGGAGCTCGGTGTTCATTTGTGGTTCGCTTTCTACACGTGCGCAACACGCCATAAGGTGCTACAGGCTGTTTGATCAAAGAGGGAAATCACACACAGAGATAAGCAGACTTATTTCAACAGACATTACTCAGAAGGCACACAATGAGAGCGCAGTCAGCACACATCAATAAGGAAACAGCTGAGGGACAAGAACATTAAAACATACATCACTTATCTGTCCAAATTAAAGGTGTTTGGAGACGGAGAGGCCACACTCTATGATTCACTGGAGGGAGCAGTGAAACACCTGAGTGAACGGGGACTCCTAGATGTCCCGTTACCCGTAAGAGATGTAACAGTCGAAATACAGAATGTGCCTTTAATGAGGTGTGTTGCTCTATAGTGATGTCACCAGGCTGCGCCTCTACTTTCTCTCGCCTTCTATTCGTTTGCCCATGCTGGTCGGCCACACTTTATCATTCCTGTTTTCAGGTCCTCCCTATAATAAGTGATGGTTTTAGCGCCAATACTGTTTTGTTCATGTATGAAACGAGTAGCCGTACAACCGGGCTTGGTAAGGTTGGAGTGTGTTTAATAAATTGGTCAATGACAAAAAGAGGGTCTAACAGCGTATTTTTAAAAAGTTCTTTGAAAATGGATAAAAAACGTATTTCTGAGTAAAAAATTATGTTTTCTAACAGATTTCAGTAGTTGACCAACATTTCAAAGTTTTTAGGTTCATTATTTTTTAGTATTTTTAATTTGAGCACCCAAAAATGTCAGGTGGAGCAACCAAATATATGAAAATATATTTATATGTTCCTGTTATTTTTTCTGTGTGAAATTATTGGCAAGTATCTCTCAAGTGTCTGTAGTGACTCATACATTTTCATTTTGTGTGTTTCATTTCTTTTACTTGTGAATAAGATAAATAATTTTATGTTAAAATAACATTTCACATTATTACATTGGTTGTACCACCTGACATGGAAATTGTTCCAGTCACCAATGAAGTGAAAAAACCTTTTTTTATCAGTATTTCAGAGAAATCTACAAACTTTTCCACTTGGTCACAAATGTCATTTGGGCTCCTCTGGCTGATGCAGTTTCCTGTTTCCTGTTTTATTCTCTTCACTTTAAAATAAAAGTCTAATGTTACGGTTGCACCACCCTGACATTTGATAAGGTGAAAATTATGGTACAAAAGTTTTTTAAATTTCCCAACAGCTTTAAAATTCTTTTTATTTGCAAAGAATCTTTTATTTAAAAAGGTTCAAGCATAAAATAATGCCAATGTATTTTTAATTTCCATTTACAATAACTGACATTCAATTTTTAGAGTTTAATTACTGTGGATACTTGTCAGGACGGTTGCACCACCTGACATTTTGGGGGTTTGAGGAACCAAAACACAAAAAAACATGTTATATTTTAATAGTTTAAAGATGTGTTCAAATAACACAGGTTTCATAGAATAAAGAAATACATGTGATGAAATACTCAATTCATGATGGAAGGAAATATTGCACTCNTAAAAAACTTTTGTCCCGTAATTTTCACCTTGTCAAATGTCAGGGTGGTGCAACCGTAACATTAGACTTTTATTTTAAAGTGAAGAGAATAAAACAGGAAACAGGAAACTGCATCAGCCAGAGGAGCCCAAATGACATTTGTGACCAAGTGGAAAAGTTTGTAGATTTCTCTGAAATACTGATAAAAAAAGGTTTTTTCACTTCATTGGTGACTGGAACAATTTCCATGTCAGGTGGTACAACCAATGTAATAATGTGAAATGTTATTTTAACATCAAATTATTTATCTTATTCACAAATAAAACAAATGAAACACACTAAATGAAAATGTATGAGTCACTACAGACACTTGAGAGATACTTGCCAATAATTTCACACAGAAAAAATAACAGGAACATATAAATATATTTTCATATATTTGGTTGCACCATCTGACATTTTTGGGTGCTCAAATTAAAAATACTAAAAAGTAATGAACCGAAAATCTTTGAAATGTTGGTCAACTACTGAAATCTGTTAGAAAACATAATTCTTCACTCAGAAATATGTTTTTTATCCATTGTCAAAGAACTTTTTAAAATAAGTTTTTAGACCCTCTTTTTGTCATTGACCCATACATCAAATAACTCTGTCAGACCATGCTTTGGTTTCAATTACTTGGGAATAGGGTGGTAGAGAAGCAAAACATTTTGGAGACTAAATAAGTACAATTGGATGGACCTAAAGTTAGGACAAAAACGATGATAGAAGAGTTTATTGAAATTAATGATACAGGGGAGGGTTAACCCGGTGATTCTTAGGGAGAGCATGAAGGCAGTTATTCGGGGTCATGCTTGACAGCATGGAGGAAAAAGGAATGGAAAATAAAAGTAAGGAACCTGGAGCAAAAGATACAAAACCTGGAGCAGGTGCACAAAGGCTCTCAGATATGACATTACAGAAAACTAGAAAAGAACTCGATGTCCTCCCAACCGAAAAAGTGGAGCAAGCGATGGCTTTTACTAAACAAAACTATTACGATGGGGGGCCACAATCATTAAAATAACCTCCTTCTAAGTTAAAAAAAACAGCAAACATGATCAAATATCTCATTAATTAAGAATGTTGAGAAGAATACCATAATAACAGATAAGCAGGAGATTACAGAAGAGTTTTATAGACAGTTGTACAGCTCAGGAGAAGAAGTTGATCAAGCAGAGTTGAAACTATTTCTGCAGGATTTAGAATTGCCACAAGTTACTCCTAAATAGAATAGAAATCTCACAGCTCCAATTACTATTGAAGAAATAAAGAAAGCAATAAAGATGTTGAAGTCTGATAAACGCCCTGGAGGTGACAGCTTTACAGAGGAATTCTTGACTTCAAAACAGCTGACTTCTATTCTATACAAAGCGTTTAAGTGGGTAAGAATAAACAGGCCCTTTTTCTCACCTTGAATGCTGAAAAAGTATTTGACAGGGTGGCCTGGCCTGTCATCTCTGAAACATGTCAACTTGGGATGCAACGGATCAAAAAACTCACGGTTCGGATCATATCACAGTTGTCTGTCACGGATCGGATCATATTTCAGATCAGCATAGACAGACAGACAGACAGACAGACAGACAGACAGATAGATAGATAGATAGATAGATAGATAGATAGATAGTAGTGCTGCACAATTAATCGAATCGCAATTGCAATCACGATGTGAGAATGTGCAATCATATAACCGCACTTAAGGCTACGATTTGTAATTTAACTAGTTGAGCGCATGTGTCCCTAAATCCTACAATCGGTCCCCTGTTTGGAGTCCATTTCCTCACGCCCATCACTGCTCCAAAAATCTGTGTGTGCGTGTGTGTTTGCGCGTGCGTGCGGTCTGTTTGGTCATGTGACTTTCCGGCAAGCTGAAGGAAGAGTTGAATGCATGACGGGCAGGAGCAATGATGAGTAAGTAGACGAGGAACTGGTGATGAAAAAAAAACACATTAGAAAAGTGTGCTTTTTGACAGTTAGTGCCAGGCTTGTAGTGTTACATCTGCAGAGGATCGGAGCGCCTGTCTGTTAAAAGGAACCTTGGCTACCAGAACGTCATTTTCCTAAATGATCAGTTTTTTTACCAGCTACATAAGAACGATAATAAAATCTCTCAAAATATCTTAGTTTGTATAAAATTTGAAAAAATATTTTCACCTGTAGGCCGCCATTGTTGTTTACGCCGCAATAACGTCTGGGTAGTGACGTCATATGGTTGCACCGGGGAGCTAGAGTATGTCCTAGTATATTCAGGACCTCGTCTGAAGTCACCAAAGGTCTCCTTCAAAACACCCAAACACAACCAAAATAGTCGGCACAGCATTTGGCTTTAGTCTCCGTTTATAATGACCCACACCTGTCAGCTCTTTCATCAGCATGGGCCGGCTAAATGCAGCAAATGCTTCTGGGGAGAAGTGGCCAGAATATAGCCGCGGTTGATGTGAAATGTACTTTCTGTTCTGTGAATGTGGAAACAGTCACTCATTTATTTTGGCCCTGCCCTGTCCAAAGCTTCTGGATCGATACTTGTAATTTTATTGCTAACAATAATGGAAAGAATTTTAAACTTTTGGAGGGATGTGTTGTTTGGTCTGTCTTACTATAACAGAAGTAAGACAAAGCCTAAAGAAACCTTTATAATTAATCTCATTATTCTTTTAGCTAAATTTCACATTCACAAGTGTAAGTTCACACATAAAAAAACATCCTTTATTGCTTTTCACAGTGAGATCAAACAATACATAGAATCCATAAAGTTTTCTCCTAATCAGAAGGCGATAAAAACCATGAATATTTGTGAAAATTTTGACATTTTTGTGTAAAGTCTTATTCCCCCTGGCAGGTTATATGTTGTTGTTGTACTGTTGTTGTATTTTCTGTTGTTCAAGATCTGCAATTTGGTCTTTGCAAACTGTGATACTCTTATTCTGTATCGAAGATCTGCAAATTTGTAAAGTCATATCATATGATAAATAAAGGTTTTTGCAAAAAAAAAAAAAAAAAGAGAGAGAACATAGCCGCGGGTCCATGGGAAGTTGTTTAAGCCCACAAGCGATTTCCCACAACTTCCTTCTTTTCTTGTCTTTTGGGAAGCTGTGCAGACTAACATCAGTCTCCTTGTTTCCTTTGGACTGAAAAGTGCACCCAAAAGCAGCCACATGTGGCATTATTATGTTTTTTTCCCTCCTCAAACCTAGTGACTTACGGCAACTAGTAGTGAGTAAACGGCCAAATCCAGATGCTCGGCACCAAGCAACCAATCTACGTCATCAACCCAGAATGCATTGCGGCAGTAAAACAATGGCTGCACCCAAAGGATAGAGACTGTGTTTTAAACTGATTTTTTAAAGAAAAACCAATTTGTTATGTCTTTTAACAACAAATTCTAGTTCGAGACAAACATTTAAGCAGATTCATGCCTATTAGTCCTGACAGTCGGGGTTCCCTTTAAATGAGTCAGGTCCACAAAGTGATGCCGGAGCCTGGAGTCACCAGCTAACAACTTTAGTTGCATCCCTCTGGCAGTGAGGATCAGGAGAAATAAAGAAATAGAGGGGGCAGAAGTAGCAAGAGTACAACATAAAGATTCATGCTGATGTCATTTTATTTCTGACAATAGTAGATAGTACTCTCTCTCTGCCTTCATAAAGGCTATTGGGGGACAGCTATGTCTCAGTGTACAAGTTCAACATGCAAAAGTGCCTGGCAATCAGACTGGGACCCCCCCCCCCCCCGAGATAAAAATATGAATGTCCTTGGAAATGGTCCAGACAGAAAGTAAAATATCTAATTGTTGAAATACCAGGGAATTTGGACCTGCTTTGTAAATACAATTATAATCAACTGGAAGAAAAAGTTAAACAAGACTTGAATAGGTGGCATTTGCCCCTTCCTTCCCTGCTTGGAAGAACCGACACCATAAGAATGAATACCCTGCCCAGATTTGTATTTTTGTTTAAGTCTCTTCCCCTAGATATTAAATAAAAACACTCAAACTTCCTAAAAGACTTGGGGGTCTAGCGGTCCCTAATCTCCAAAATTATTACAAAGCAACTCATATACCTACAATACAAACATGGCTGACAGATGAAATACAGATAAAGTGGAAGCAAATAGAGCTGGCCCCATGTAGAGGTATGGAGAAAAGTTTAAAAATAAATGCTTCCAAAAACACACTCAAAGTGTGTGAACAAAGTAAAGAAAGTAAAGAAAAACCTAAATCTTTGAAAATGAAACATTGTCATTTTGAGAAATAGCTAAAGAGCCAAAATGTATTCCAAACAAAGATGATGGTTCATTTAAAATGTGGAATCAGAAAGGCTTTTTGATTTTTGGTCAACTTGTAGATAAAGAAGGAATTAGGCAGTTTAAAATGTTACAGGAGGAATACGACTTGCCACTCTCTCCTATTTTAGAAATCATCAAGTCAGAAGCTACATAGAGGAAAATGATCTTAAGAAAAAGTTCACAGATTTACAGACCTTAACACAGTATTTGGTCAAAAGCTGTAATTGTTGTACCTTCAAACATCATATCTCAACCTTATATAGCATCCCACAAGATGAGAAGAACAAAGTGAATCTGAGAGAAAAAAAAAAAGATGGCAAGATGAACGTGATGTTTCCACAACCCAGAGTGAATGGGAAAATGTTTGTCTCTTGGTGCACAAGACAACAGCATCTCAGTTTTGGCAGGATGGATATCTGGGGGATATGTATGGAAACTTCATTTGAGATATTTTCTGACACCTACTCAGCAAGTAAAATTTCAACCATCAGTGACCTCATCAGGATGGAGAGAGTGTGGAGAAAACCATGCACACTATAGCTACATCTTTTGGTACTGCCTTGCCCTAACAAGATACTACACAGTTATATGTAATGAAATTAGGAATATTTAAGAAACCAATTCACCAGTTAATAACAAATTCATTCTTTTAGGGAGATTACCTGATGTAACAATGAGCTATGAAGATAAACATTTAATTAAAATCATGTGAGTATCTGGACTAAAACTCACAACTAAAAAGTGGTAAGAGAAATGGAGACCTTAGTATGTAAAGTGAGAGGGAACTCAGGAAAGGGAGAATTAGTGTGGACAAAATGGAAAAATTACATGGACAATAGAGAGGCAAATGATGTAAACTAATGATAATAATAAGCAGGAACAGGAAAAAAAACACTGTGGAAATAGCAGCCGATGTGGTAGAAGCCGCATCTGCTGCTATACTTTGACAGATGCTTACAGAACATCCGTAAAAATGATGTAATCCAATATGGCTGCCTTCTGGTGATGTCATAATATGCAAATTGAATGAGTGAGTCTACTCCCTACTCCCAAACTTTGGGTCATAACAATGATTTTTCTCATTTCCTTCACCTATAAACAAGCTAAAACCCTTTTAAAATAGTGACATTAAAATAAACACTTGATTGAAAAACTGTGATGCCTAAACCATTCATGGACCTTGAGCCCAAGAGTTAAAAAACTTCAGCCTGCTGTAGAGTAGAAAGAAGGCCCTAACCCAGACCCTGGCCCTAACCCAGACCCTTGACGCAATACTCAAAAGAATTGTTGAATAGCAAAACATCACCTGAATTTAAAAATCCTCCTGTTATGTGTAAATCTGGATGAGCCTCTCATACCACTGTATTTCACTACACATGACCATTTCTACAGACTGCACTTTTAACAGGAATTAGTAACCTATCCTCAAAGCCAACTCGCAGGAGGTTGTTTCTCCTTTGTTTTGACAAAGTCTTTGAAATGTGATGTGTGGTCACACTTGTCTGCTGTTCTTTGGTTGACACCAACATGTTCATGCTTGGGACTGAGACGTTAGGTGTGGGTTAGATCAAGGAGAAGACTTGATTTAAAACTTTAAAGCTGTTGATGAAAATGACTGAGTGTGGTTTTTATTGGAGCTCAGTGCAGTAGACAGCCAGCTGTTTCTCCTCCACGACTTGCAGAAACATCTGGGGCAGCCCTGGGCTGCTGCTGCTAGATGGGAGTTTGCAGATTGTTCTTCTGATAATATCACACGGCTCCATCATTCCAGTGAAATACTGCCTCTGATAGCAGCTCCTGTTTGGGTGTTCACATCTTTATTTTTGACTCTTCATCATCCTGTCTGACAGTCACAGAGTTTTGCAGCAGCCCTCGGGGCACAGAAGCACATTGCTGTTAGATTTCCCTTCATTCATTCTAAAGTGATGTGCCAATCATTGTGTTCATTACTACGAAATATATTTTGATGGTTTGTGTGTACTAATGATCCACAGCTCCTGCCTGACTCTAAACTTTCCTCCAGCCTGCAGATATTCAAAGTCCCCAGATGTTATTTAAAGTCTCATGACCTTTTCTCTGATCTGTTAAAGTCATAACACATCAGAAGAAAGAAATAGCATGAAGGAGTCTGAATAAATCTCTCTAAACCCTGGAATTAAGAGCAGGACTGAAGCTACCACACGTGTAGAAAGCTTCCCCAATAAACACAGTCCAGCA
>RPOG01000944.1:151066-206091 GCA_008086565.1 Thalassoma bifasciatum
TTAATGGACCTTGAGCCCAAGAGTTAAAAAAAACTTCAGCCTGCTGTAGAGTAGAAAGAAGCTCAGATCCTGACCCAGACCCTGGCCCTAACCCAGACCCTTGACGCAATACTTAAAAGAATTGTTGAATAGCAAAACATCACCTGAATTTAAAAATCCTCCTGTTATGTATAAATCTGGATGATCCTCTCATACCACTGTATTTCACTACACATGACCATTTCTACAGACTGCACTTTTAACAGGAACTAGTAACCTATCCTCAAAGCCAACTTGCAGGAGGTTGTTTCTTCTTTGTTTTGACAAAGGCTGTTTTCCAAACCGCCTACTACACTAGCGGTGCCTACTACTTCGGCTGAAATTCAGTATGTAGTAGGCAGTATGCGAAAAACTTGCGAGATCTGTAGTATACTACAAGTTCCCGGATGACCTACTGATCCGAGAAAATTTCTCAGTATGCAGCGTACTGTTTCCCACAATGCACGGCGCTAATGCCATTTGTGAATTTGGAGGCGCTCAGGTTGAGGTGAATTACTGACACCTACTGGAATAAATCAGCTCAACACAACAACAAAAATGTGAAACGGTCCCAGAGATAAAAGTGAAGTGACAGGAAAGAAACAGCGGTAAATCTGCTCACTTCATCATGAAAGAGCTGTTTACTTTTACCAAATTCATAAAAGCCCCTAAATCATTTATCACTTTTTATTTTACACTAACAGCCTACGTGGGTAATGAGGACGCAGTTTTTACACCAGCTGTAAAAATAAAAAGTCAGTTGGTTTCAGATTTATTTTCAATACATGACAACTTTTGGTGAAGGAGTAAAACTGAAATATGGTGATTTTGCTGTAACAAACTTCTATACCTTTACAAATTTGATAAAATCAGGACTCTAATCTCTCCCTGAATTTGTTGTTTTTCTAAATGAATCAAAAATGTTCCTTGAACCACTAAAAATAATGAAAAAAAACCCATAAAAATTCTCAAAAAAATGTCAACTTCCTTCCCATGCTTAATTTCATTTATTTATTTTCCTTTGTATCTCATTGACATCCAATCTAACTTATCTACTTTTATTGCTCCTGTAACTTCACCACTGATTGATGTGGTGAATTAATGACTGAATTGTTCTCATGGTTTACTTATGATAAAGTTAAACATTAGAAAAAAAAACCATCAGCTCCACTTCCTGAAACAGAAATCCAGAGTAGTATACGACTAAACAGGTCCAACAAAACAGTCATACTACATGTTACATGCTAAAGTAGTAGATAGTAGGCACTGCCTACTATCTACTACTTTAGCATGTGGTATGTAGTAGGCGGTTTGGAAAACAGCCAGTCAGAAACTTTACACTACACACCAGTGTGAACAGACGACAAGAAACCAACTGTGGTTGTACAAGTACGAACCCTGACTCTGCAATCCACACCCAATCTAGTTCCTCTTCTGAACTAAATTTTGAAATTTCGACAACTACTTTTACTGACTCACACCAAAAATAACCTCGAGTCACGTCATCTGTCGGTCGACAAAGAGGACCACGACTTGCAGAAACATCTGGGGCAGCCCTGGGCTGCTGCTGCTAGATGGGAGTTTGCAGATTGTTCTTCTGATAATATCACACGGCTCCATCATTCCAGTGAAATACTGCCTCTGATAGCAGCTCCTGTTTGGGTGTTCACATCTTTATTTTTGACTCTTCATCATCCTGTCTGACAGTCACAGAGTTTTGCAGCAGCCCTCGGGGCACAGAAGCACATTGCTGTTAGATTTCCCTTCATTCATTCTTTTCACTACACGGTTAGTAACACAAGTAATGATGCTTTATATAAAACTACCAAACACACATGATTACTAGGTGTCGAGGACGGACTGAGATTTGAAAGGAGGTCGGACGTCTATAAGTTTCAGGGGTCTACAATAAATTTCAGAGTACTGGAAAAGAGACTAGACAATTTCAGTATTGTGTAGTCTTCTTTCTTTATCGATGAAGGAGTCTGAATAAATCTCTCTAAACCCTGGAATTAAGAGCAGGACTGAAGCTACCACACGTGTAGAAAGCTTCCCCAATAAACACAGTCCAGCAGTTATTCTCCTGATCACAAACTGAATATTTGTCAGCAGCAGAGACAAAGATGCAGCAGAAATCTAAATGAGGTTGATAAATCATGATGTGCATTAAAGACAGAAGTTACCCTCATTTCATACACTATAGGCCTGATCTGTGGATATTCACAGTCATCCAGGTCATGATAAGTCTCAAAGCAAGCCAAAAGTAAGCACATCAATGGACCAGCTTCATGAAGCTTCTTGGATGAGTGGCGAAACGTCTTCTACTAATACGAGGTTGGTCCAGTTGACGTGCTTACTATAGGCCTGATCTACTCACGGTTTGCGTGTACAAAAACGTGTGCAAACTCAATTGTGCACGCAAAACTGATCTACTGACAGGGTGCAGACGTTTACAGCGTGTCTACCTTCATGAATATGCAGAGTGCATGCAGATCACCAGGACACGCAACATTCTGGGAGGGGTAGTTGCAAATGTGAATATTTAGCACCTGCAAAGTGATTTATCAAACCTGAAATGGTTTGGGGCTCTGTTTAAGCGTCTTTATTCAGCATGTGTGAAAGGTAGGTGCAAGTGTTACGCACAGACGGCAGCTATGTCTTTATGGTTGAGTCCAAGATTAAAATATATCCCATCTCAGTCCTGAAGTGTCATTTTTACCACAAGAACACAGAAGACTGGCTGATTTCTGCTGTGTAGCTGATATCTAGTGCACACGAGAAAGGACATGAGAGGGTTATCGTTATATGATATTGACCGTGTCTCTCTTTTTCATTCCCTCCTCCTAGATCTGCAACTCTGAGGATTCAAACGTCCTTTTTCATTTACAGCCACTCTGCTCTCTCAAACTCTCTACGGAAACAGACGGCAGCACACGCTAAATCTTCATTTAAATTGGGCATTCTGCACCTGTTATCATCTGTGGGCGCTATCTTAGCAGATCACTCACAACACGCCCCTTTTTAGTGCATGCAATTTTTTAGTTTGCACACACAATTTAGCACTCCGTATTTGGGATCTTAGTAGATCAGGCCCAATGTGTTCCAAGTGAAGGTGGACATGCATTGGTTCAAGTGACCTGGTTCTAAAAATGCAGGATGGGTGACAGTGAAGTCTTTCATCAGTATGCTGGCAACAATTTTAAGATGTACTTTATGGGCTGAGATTTGTACCAAGAGAGATTGAATTTGAAATATCCATCCACCCACCCACCCATCCATCTATCTATCTATCTATACAAACAAGATGATATATATATATATATATATATATATATATATATATATATATATATATATATATATATATATTTCAAAATGCATGATCTAAAGTTGATTTCAAAGTTCTGACATTGAATTTATTTGCTTTAAAATTAATTTGACCTTCTTGAAAATTCAACTTTTTGTTCCTTAANACTCTTCATCATCCTGTCTGACAGTCACAGAGTTTTGCAGCAGCCCTCGGGGCACAGAAGCACATTGCTGTTAGATTTCCCTTCATTCATTCTAAAGTGATGTGCCAATCATTGTGTTCATTACTACGAAATATATTTTGATGGTTTGTGTGTACTAATGATCCACAGCTCCTGCCTGACTCTAAACTTTCCTCCAGCCTGCAGATATTCAAAGTCCCCAGATGTTATTTAAAGTCTCATGACCTTTTCTCTGATCTGTTAAAGTCATAACACATCAGAAGAAAGAAATAGCGTGAAGGAGTCTGAATAAATCTCTCTAAACCCTGGAATTAAGAGCAGGACTGAAGCTACCACACGTGTAGAAAGCTTCCCCATTAAACACAGTCCAGCAGTTATTCTCCTGATCACAAACTGAATATTTGTCAGCAGCAGAGACAAAGATGCAGCAGAAATCTAAATGAGGTTGATAATGTGATGATGTTGATGATGTGCATTAAAGACAGAAGTTACCCTCATTTCATACACTATAGGCCTGATCTGTGGATATTCACAGTCATCCAGGTCATGATAAGCCTCAAAGCAAGCCAAAAGTAAGCACGTCAATGGACCAATTTCATGAAGCTTCTTGGATGAGTGGCGAAACGTCTTCTACTAATACGAGGTTGGTCCAGTTGACGTGCTTACTATAGGCCTGATCTACTCACGGTTTGCGTGTACAAAAACGTGTGCAAACTCAATTGTGCACGCAAAACTGATCTACTTACAGTGTGCAGACGTAGACAGCGTGTCTACCTTCATGAATATGCAGAGTGCATGCAGATCACCAGGACACGCAACATTCTGGGAGGGGTAGTTGCAAATGTGAATATTTAGCACCTGCAAAGTGATTTATCAAACCTGAAATGGTTTGGGGGCTCTGTTTAAGCGTCTTTATTCAGCACGTGTGAAAGGTAGGTACAAGTGTTACGTACAGACGGCAGCTATGACTTTATGGTTGAGATTAAAGATTAAAATATATCCCACCTCAGTCCCAAACTGTCATTTTTACCACAAGAACACAGAAGACTGGCTGATTTCTGCTGTGTAGCTGATATCTAGTGCACATGAGATAGGACATGAGAGGGTTATCCTTATATGATATTGACCGTGTCTCTCTTTTTCATTCCCTCCTCCTAGATCTGCAACTCTGAGGATTCAAACGTCATTTTTCGTAACAGTCACTCTGCTCTCTCAAACTCTCTACGGAAACAGACGGCAGGACACGCTAAATCTTCATTTGAATTGGGCGTTCTGCACCTGTTATCATCTGTGGGCGCTATCTTAGCAGATCACTCGAAACACGACCCTTTTTAGTGCATGCAATTTTTTTGTTTGCACACACAATTTAGCACTCCGTATTTGGGATCTTAGTAGATCAGGCCCAATGTGTTCCAGTGTGGACATGCATTGGTTCAAGTGACCTGGTTCTAAAAATGCAGGACGGGTGACAGTGAAGTCTTTCATCAGTATGCTGGCAATAATTTTTAGATGTACTTTATGGGCTGAGATTTGTACCAAGAGAGATTGAATTTGAAATATCCATCCACCCACCCATCCATCTATCTATCTATACAAACAAGATGATATATATATTTCAAAATGCATGATCTAAAGTTGATTTCAAAGTTCTGACATTGAATTTATTTGCTTTAAAATTAATTTGACCTTCTTGAAAATTCAACTTTTTGTTCCTTAAATTCCAAAACATAAAATTAAGTTAATAAAATTCAGATTCACTTTTAATTCAATTTTAGTTCAGTGTGACACAACCATTACGTCATCTGCTTTCATGAGGAGGATTAACTTGCCCACACCAGGAGATAATTTAATGTCCATCAGTGAGGCACACAAATTGAAGAAAGTTAACCTCATTAACAAAGAGTTTAACTCAGAGAAGTTTATCTGTTTTTTCTGTTCCAATTTAATGTCACAAACCCTCACCTCAGCACAGCAGTTATTAGGTCCTCAGCAGAAGGTGTGTTATACGTCAAAAGAAAACAGAATATAACTCACGTATGTCGTAAATGAACGTGTTGAGGATTACTACAGAGCCCCACACATGACATGGTAAAAAAATTTTAAAAATTGTGTCCATGAGTTAGTATTTCGTGCCCACGGAATATTATCTTGTGGGCACGAATAAGTAAATCGTGGCCATGAAGTAGGTATAATGTGCGTACGAAATACTGATGATTAATTATAATATTATTCCTGGACAGCTGGTGTTAGAATATATAGCTTATGTGCTTGTGTTTTGCTAAAAATATTAATAAAATTTTCTCATTGTAATAATGTATTGGTGAACATATTTCAGAGGGTTAAAAGTTCATGAGAGGTAACAGAATGGAGAATGAATTAAAGAAGACGGTAAGAAGGAAGTTAATACAAAGTGAAAAACTTGAAGTCATACAAAAACAGGAAGTTCATACAGTTAATGTGCTGAGACTAGACAGCGGAGGTGAGACTGGGTATAAAGTTCAGATATAGAGAAAAGGTCAACTGTTACTATGGAGATCTGCAAGTGTGACTTGATAGCAGAAAATATTATTTGTGTGAGTGTGTGTGCATGTTTTAACAACTCCTTATTAGGTAAACATCCTCTTCTGCTCTACCACGAGAACGAGAATGAGAACGACCACCTGGTTAAGTGATGTCTGGACCCAGTCTGCACAGGAAGACAACACCTTAAGAATAGAAAACTGAATGTCTAAGTAGGAGGATCTTCCCCTATTTAAGGATTCAGGGAGAGAGATTCGGGGTTCAGACTTTGTGAACTGACCCCAGCACTTGTGTGTTAGTCAGGGCTACGTAATTTGAACCCAGAGCCTCTGTTGCACATTCTTGACACATTGTAATAAATAAATCGAGCTTCAACTGAGAACTCAGACCTCTCTTCGTTGTTCCTTCCTCCCATTAACGACCACGCAGGAAAATGGTGTAAGGTAATTACGAAGTTAGAAGTCCATATAACTAATTATCATGTAGTACCATCTTTGGGCATGGGAAGTTGTAAGAACCTCTCAAGTGGGAAACCACCATTTTTCCTGACACTGGGTAACCAAACAGGCGCACTTTGATCTAAAGTAGATGCAGTAGAGGGGCTCGAGGTACACGATGGACAGGGATCATATGATAGAAGTTTATTTTGGGATTGGGATGAGCTACAAAGACTTTCTAATCTTTGGCTCAGCTGAGAGTCTGACACACGTGATGCTACTTTCAAAGGAGATGATGAGTGAAAGGCCCTTAATTCTCTGAGCTGATTTCAAGCTGAAACTGAACAGAATTTGGTCCGGACCAGGTTGGGTACCCATTGTCACAAAGTATAGATGACAGATATTTATGGATGAGTATGTATTTTATTTACGTCACTTCCGATCAGCGCATCGAATGGTGTGGGGAGGTGTTACAAGTTTACCGGCACAGGTTTGGATGGTGGAAGGAGGGTGAGAGAAGACGTCCAACTTTTGCTGACCGCACTTTAGAGTTGTTTTTGTATGTTTGAACGTTTGGACATTGCAAGTTATTGGTCTCCATTGTGCTTCGGTGCTACTGTTCATTGCCTTGGATTTATGTGAAGAGGCAAAATAACAGCAACAAACCAAAGCCCTGGATCTCAGTCATCATTCAGCGCATCGGGCAAACTTCTGTCTTCTTCTCAGCCTCTTGGCGAAATTTGGGTTTGGAGGACGCCTTATACAATGCATCAAACATAGTCCTAATTAACTTGAACAGCAAGAAAAGACGCTCCCCTTAAGGACATCACAGTGGCTAGTGCAGTTTCCAGGGAAGGTGCGCTCGATTTGCTTACCCAGCAGTCCAGGAATGATGTTATTATTACTAATTAGTATTCTGTGCGCACATTATACGTACTTCATGGGCACGATTTATTATTCTGTGGGCACAATATTTTTTACTTTTTTACCATGTCATGTCTGGGGCTCCGTAGATTACTGTGAATTTACGCTTTATTACTCCTCTTCATGGATGTAGATGGCATAATGTTTTTGTCACGCTTAACTGAAATTTTATTTAAAACTGAATCTGAATTGTAGGACCTGAAATTAACTTTTCTGTTCTTAAATTTAAGGAGTTGAATTTTCAAGAAGTTAAATTAAAATTTCAATGCAAATAAATTCAATTCCAGATCATGTTTTTTGAATTCAATATATTAATTAAAATTCAATTTCTAATAGCACAAAGCTCAGCCCATAGTTTCCACTGCTGTAGTAGTCGAGTCCAGGACTTGGACTCGAGTTGGACTCAAGTCCTTATATGCTGGACTTTACTCGGACTCCTGCGCTGATGACTTGTGACTTGTGGTTTGTATCCCAAACAGAAACACAAGAAGATGGGTGTTGTGGATATTCAGCCTCAAACCAAGTGATACCTCCTTCACAGAGAGGATCCTGGGAGAACTTGAAAAGTCTTTTTCCCCTTTCTTGTGGTGGTTGTGGCATTAAACTTGTTAGCTACATGTAAATTACTAGATAGATATCACAAATCCCCACGAGTTCCACTCTCTCTCTGCTCCGTTCGGTGCTGTGAAGCGCAGACCGTTTCAAAATAAAAGCACCTTCTTCAAAATAAAACTCATTACAAGGCATGTGATACATAACATGAATCCTCCATTATCTTGCTCAAATTTGTTTTAACAACTTTGAAACACAAAAAGGAAGGTGCTCCGCTTGGTGAGTTCCTGTTCCCTCCTCTGGGGACTTTTGCAGGACTTGGGCTAAGGTACTGAGGACTAGACCTGGACTCAACTTAGATGAAGAGCACTCACACTCGGACTCAACTCTGATTTTATTTTGGTGATTCTGACTCGACTCTGACTCGACTTGGACTAGACTACAACACAGATTGTAACTCTTTAAAAATCCCAGCATGAGGCATTGGTATACAGTTAAATTATGAATTAATACGTTTTCTTTATCTACATCTCATGGATTTCTACAAAAAAAAAAAAAAAAAAAACAGTCACAGAAGTAGCGCTACATTGGGATTTCCGCCTGCAGTTTTGCGTCATTGGAATACCCTGATGTTATGCCCAGAAAGACCACAGCCATTTAAAGAGGCCAACAGAGGGGAGGCTGGGTGATATTGGGATAGGCGGGTGAGGAAGTATGGTACAAGTAAAGATGGAGGGAAGGTGAGGGACAGGGGCATAACAGAAGTTAAAAATGAAAGCGGAAAAAAAAGGAAGAATGAAGGAATTAAGGAGGGGGGAGAGGGTGAGAAGAGGGGGATTTGAGGAAGGTAAAGAAAAGAGGGGAAACATATGGGCATGAATAAATTCATACTAATGAAGCCTGACTGATGCATGGCTTCCAACCAACACCTCATCACAGAGGGGAGGAGAAGAGAGGGAGAGAGACACACACACACACACACACACACACACACACACACACACAAATACAAACAGGGAGAGTGGGAGAGAGAGGAACACGCACACCAACAGAAGGAGAGAGAAACTGGAAACCTCTTTTGTCTGGTGGTCCAGATTATCTCTGGAAGTAAGGCATGCTGGGAGCCAGGGAACCACAACGACGCCAGAACCAGGATTGGATTGGACCACGTTTACCGGTCAGCGCTGGACAAGGACAGCCAGGAGCTGAACGTACGTGTGTGTCAGACACGTCCAGCTGTCTCTGTTTGTGTCTGCTTCTCACTGAGCTGACGAACAAACACATAAACCACCAGGAAGGAAGGCCAACGCTGCAGGGCCACAATCCTCTGGACCATGCAAGGCCTTATGGTCTGGAAGGCATGAACCTGACAGATTCTGGGCGATGCAAACATTCTTTACAGTCGAGGTAGGACAAATCCAGACCCTTCAACCAACAGACCTGTTAACTGTCAAAGTTTTAACAGAGATGTGACTCAGCCCTGATCAAAAATCACCTTTAGTATAAACATTTTTACACACTGATGGCCATGAACAGTGTTGGATTATTATACACAACAATGAAATACAAAAAATAAAATGTGGAATAGAATTTAAAATCCTTCCTCTGACTCTAAAGTTCTTAGTGGTATTGAATCATCCTATGTCATAGAGCTCATCGCGCCGAATTATTTGTCTAGATCACTGGGCTTTCTGCAGGTAGCAGTCTACTCATTGTACCTAAGGTCTCTGAAGTCTGGACTAGCTCTGAGTTGTGCTGCAACAGCTGCTTCTGCTACTGCCACAGCTACAAAGGCTGATGAATTGACTGATTCTACTCCTAGTTGTCTTTTCCTAACAGGCAAGAGAAAATATCTGCTTCCTGTTGAACAGTGAATAATGGTTTAAAGGTCTGCACTCAGGACAGTCATTACAAGAGCGGGAGATAAAATAAAATGAGTCAAAAGGACAAAATCAGCTGCAAAGTGACTTCTCTGAGTAATGAATAGGGATGGGTATTGATAAGATTGTATCAATATCGATGCCCTTATCGATTCTGCTTATCCTTCCGATTCTTTATCTATTCCCCTATTGATTCCTAAAGCAGGCTTTTAAAGGGATTTCTTTTTCAGCAACAATATATAGAGTGTATAAGAAGATAAATATTAAATTGGTCACTGGATCTGGATATCACAGGACGTACACAGATCACATAATTTAGTGATTCTTGTGGAAATCCTGTTTTGTTAAGGGAATTCTTCCGGTTTCAACTTTTCGGACACAAGAATACAATTACAGTTGTGCCTCAAAGTTTACACCCCCTCCAGCAGAATTTTCTGATTTTTTGGCCTTTTCTCAGAAAATATGAATTATAACACAAAAACCTTTCTGTCATTAATGGTTAGAGGTTGGGTGAAGACATTTATGAACACACAACTGTGTTTACTCTTTTTAAATCATAATGACAACAGAAACTTCAAAAATGACCCTGTTCATTTTCATACACACACACTGATCACAAACAAACAGATCACAGGTGAGGATGGTTACCTTTAGGAGACATTCCAACACATCTGTGTTAACTTTTGTGCATTTATCAGGACAAAACCACCAGAGTTGTGTAAACTTCTTAACAGGGTCATTTTTGAAGTTTCTGCTGTCATTATGATTTTAAAAGATTGAACCTTTTTTTTTTTTTCCAATAAATGTCTTCACTCAACCACTACCCATGAGTGACAGAAAGGATTTTGTGTTATCATTCATATTTTCTGAGAAAAGGCCAAAAAATCTGAAATTCTGCTGGGGGGTGTAAACCTTTGGGCACAGCTGTATCTGCTAAGTGTGTCATTAGTTTGCAATTGCTGAACTCGGAGTAATAAGGTTTATTTGTGAAAATCGTCACGAGAAAGTGAAGTTGACTTTATTATTTTGTATAATTTAGACAAATCGGGGGGGAATGTGTCCTTCATTACAGCTTGATATTTCTGTGCCACTAATATATAAAAAGGGCACTTATATACAATTAAAGTATATCCCATTCAGTTTTGAGATGGTTGTAGATCAATTTGTCAGCTGACATTGAATGCTGAAAATTCTACTTTGCACACTTTAGTCATCTGAATGTTCCTTTCACAAAGGATATGCAATGCCAAATGAAATGTGCAGTATCTGCTCTTTTTTTGTCCCCCAAATCTCTCTGTAACACAGGTTAGTTGTTGTGGATATCTCTATGTTCATGAACTTTGAGGTAAAGCATTTCCAATGTCATTGTACTATCGTTATTTTCAGGGACCGAGCAGACACTGGGAGCAGACACTGGGTCAGCGAGGACCCTCTTGAAATGCTAAGGATTATTATTGGTTCTTTGGTGCCCAGTTTGCTAAAATTTCAGGTATTTCGCTTGAGATAAACGCGACAGCACTATGGCACACCCCCGTGAATGTGTAACCGCTACTCAGGCCTCACGCCTAGAAATTTTTAGCATGCTAGCTACACTAGGCCTAGATTAGCCGCGACAGCCCCTCGGGGAAAGTTGTGCTATAGTTGTAAACTTTGGTATGCATGATAGCCCTTGGTCAGCCCGACAAAAAAGTCTCTCACAGACATGCCGAATTCTGGGCAGGAAGTTGGGAAATGACGCCTAAAAATCCCATTTTAGCCAAATCTAGGCTACGTATTTGAACAAACTTGTCCTAGGGATTTTATCCGATCAACTTTAATTTTCTCGTGTGTATACTGATATATTGAGGATTAAAAGTTATGGAAAGAGCTTTCATTACTATTACGGTATGGCCACAAGGGGGCGCTGAAGTTTACAAACCTTCTTTCAAAGTCGGACTAGCATGACAGTTTTTTTCCAGATAGATCTTTCCAAGGCCTTTCGGGATTTTCGGAAAACCACCTAACTTCATGACCTCATTACTCCTTTATTTTTAAATCAAATTTTTTGTTTATAATTTTTAAAATAGCTACACACTTAGGTGCACCACTGGTATGGGGCAAATTTCCCGTGAAAATTCCGGCCGAATCGCATAATTCAGTCATGGCTAGCGCAAAAAAAAGTGCTTCGCCAGTTTTTAAACTAACTCTGATTCCCATGAAAATTCTTATATACATTCTTCACGCCATGATCTTTCAGAAACTACACAACTTTACACAAAAAAGTTTAGCAACTTCAGATTTGTACGCCAGAGTTGTACTCTTGGCGCTAGCAGGGTAGTTTATTCAGCTAAGTCCTCCAACAGTTTTTTTCCGATCATCTCCAAACTGCATGTATGAATACTATACACTTTGATGGACCAAATGTATTTGTGAATTTTTCCTGACTGGAAGGGCGTAGCTACAAATGGCAATTGAAATTGACAATTTTTTCTTAAAAATTGAACATTTATATCTCTGGTTTGCAAAGTCAGATCCGGACCAAAGTGCACACGTATGTTCGCTGTCACAGCCTGAGTCCATGTTAGTGTCAATGTACAGCGCCCCCTACTGGACACCAACTCAAATCAAATCAATATCTACTTTTAAAGCACTTTTCATACATTACAATGTAGCACAAAGTGCATTACTTGTAAAAAAAAACAAAAAACAAACACCCAATCCCACCCACACCACCCCATCTCCCACCCACGCCCCCACCCTGATCAAAACACATTTTGGAATTTTTCCTGACTGGAACAGCGTGGCCACAAATGGCAATCAACATTGACGATTTCTTCATAAAAATGAAACCTTTATATCTCTGGTTCGCAGTGTCGGATCTGGACCAAAGTGCACATGTAGGTTCGCTGCTACAGCCTGAGTCCATGTAAGTGTCAAAGTGGAGCTCCCCCTACTGGAAACAGGAAGGCATGGCCACTACTAAGCCTCAATTTTAATTATCAAATCACACCAATTACACATGCTCTACTGTATATGTCTGTGTATCTCTTCAGTCTTGGTCGTGAACAGGTATTTTATCATGTGGAAAAAATGCTGGGTTTCAAGGAGAAAGTTGTTCTCCTGTTTTTACATACTACGGGCTGAAATTGTAGCTCTTCCTGCCCAGAACACTTTGCTTCTTGCACAGCTGTTTCTTAGCAGCTTGTGGCCCACACATGTTGCCTGCATTTGTGATGCTTTGTATCCTTCCCATGCCACTTGAGCAGTTAAGATCCTCCTATCCTTCAACACTACATATTTATGTGAGTATGTCTTCTTAGCCATGGTTCAGCTGAAGACCAAACATTGGAACAAACTTGACATTTTGCATGACTTCAGAGTTTCCTTGTCAGCTGGAATGTCAGACTTTGAAACTCTTATGAGTGACAAAAAAAACCAAAAAACATCTGTAGTTCTAACAATAGTTTTGCCAAATGCCTGTCACCCATCAGTGTTGTTAATTTTTTACCCACTTATAAGGTTGTTAAATACATGTTAGATGAACCATTCTTTTGTTTTGATTCTTCTTGTTATTATCATTATTGTAATTATAATTATTACTATTATTATTACTGTTGTTTAATTAAACTGCATTTTGAAGTCTTAAAGGTCACATGGATTAACAAGTTTTGTTTTTGTTTCAAACTGCTGCACTTTTATTTCCCATTGGAAATAGAGAGTGAGAAGGAAAGAGAAGAGAGAGTGTTTGTGTTTAGGAGGTGGGTGGATAAAACCCTCTATTAGCTGCTTATCGCTCAGGTCCTTTCTTTCAACAAAAAAGACAACATGAGTATCATCTTGTAGTTTAAAAACACCAGTTTCAAAATGTGTCTCATTTAGATTAAAGCAGACAGGAAACTCTTTAGCATTGACCCCTGGCTACACCAGGAGCTCTGGGTGTTGGCCACTGTCCAAAAAGGCAATATTTTGTGAGATGAAGCTGCTTAGCTGTGATCTCATGTGAACACCAGAACTCAGACTTTATCTTCTTCATAATGTCCTGGTGGACCTCACAGACTTCGAGGGGTCTTTTGAAGACTTGCCAATATGTCTGTCCCCAAGCTTCTTCTTTCATTCTTCAATCAAACGCTGACTCACTATTGTGCTGTCAACCTCAGATGAGAGGTTTAACTTTCTCTAGGGGATGCCAATACAGAGCTACGACAGGTCTACATGTCTAAACCCCTCCACAGACGGCCTCATGCTCCTTCTGTAGGCCTGTGATTACTCTCTCTCTCTCTCTCTCTCTCTCTCTCTCTCCCTCGCTCTCTGAATGTAGAGAAGAGTTATTCTGATTGAAGACAGCTCAGAGGAAAGACCTTCAGGAGGATATAATCGAATATTTAGACAGTACAGACAGACAATACTGCAGAGCACCGGATCACACCTGGCTCTACACAACGTAAACCAGGAGGACCAGACCGTGTAAATGCTGAAGATATGTTGTGGATGTTTCAGAGACACTAATCAAAGCTGCTCTTTATGCAAGGTACCTTTACATTTCTGAAATGTTGCATTCTTAAATATGTGGCTCTGACACTAAGACCCTGAAATCTGCATGACCACAAGACACGCCCAACTTGGACCCTTAAGTACCCCACAGCAGACCTTCATCTCTGAATAATTTCAGGCTCTCACATGGAACCTGTTCAGTTTATATATGACCACAGTCAGGATGAGCCCAGA
Source organism: Thalassoma bifasciatum (assembly GCA_008086565.1). Taxonomy (NCBI): domain Eukaryota; kingdom Metazoa; phylum Chordata; class Actinopteri; order Labriformes; family Labridae; genus Thalassoma; species Thalassoma bifasciatum. The sequence goes on from RPOG01000944.1 coordinate 165,593, forward strand.
CCGGATTTTGATTGGGGAAACTCCAGCGTACTCTAACATGAGTACCAAGTTTATCACCTGTGAATCCAACCCAGTCATTGCTTATCTCACACTCTGTCTGTATCAGGCTGACCAGCTGAAGTTAAAAAAAGCACATCTAAAATCCTGTTTGCTTTCTTAAATCTGCAGCTCCATGTTCAGACTTTAAAATGAGCCTGCAGCAGACAGACACAGAAGGAGAGCGTCTCTTACCAAACCGCTCCACAGTCCTCTGACAGCATGAGTTTTCAGGCTAATTCACGAAACCATTTCAGGGTGGGACACTTGAATACACCTGTCAGTCCTCGACTGATGCTAAGGAGAGTGATGGTCAGAACCTGACTGTTTGCTTCAGAGGATTCTCAAACATCCTCAAACGTCCTTCCTGAAACTGTCCCTCCACCCACACCAGCTGTGGGTTTGGATCTCTGCTCTTTGTGCTTATGCTGACACATTGGAAGGAGAATGTGAAGTTTGAGTTTTAAGAACCAAACTAGGACACAGCAGAGAGATAAAGAGAGAAAAAGGCTGAGCATTGGAGATGAAACAAACAGAATAATAAAGAACAGAGTGTGTGACAGTGACAAGATGAGCTCTAACCAAAGATAATAGAAAAGGCCCGGGGATCAAAGTCTGAAGGTAATTGAAAGCATGACTGCTGCAGTGTACTCACAATGTTGTTGTGCTCAGGCAGGTGGTTGTTGCTCAGAAGCTCGTCCTCCTGAACCAGCGGGGAGGGTCTGGGAGCTGGAGGGGGGGTGATGTCTGCAGGCAGGGAGCCGGGGCTTCCCATCCAACTGATAGAGTTACCTGTATGGAGACACAGCCGCATCACTGCCTCTGTGTGTGTTTGTGTGTGTGGGTGGGTATATGTGCCTCTGTGGGTGTGAGCCTACATATCTATGTGGCAGCTTTATTGTTTAGGCTGTCAGCAGGTTGATAAATCACCGGGCTTTATGGGAAGTGCATTGACGCATCGATCGTACCTTTAGTGTTTGGACATACAGGCTGAGTGTGAATCGACGCACTATTGACAGATGGGCTGACTGAGTGACAGCTGCAGGGCTCTAGCCTCAGGTTCCTCTTCGGAGCCTGCACAGACCAAGAATACTGGAGGACTGGAGGGCTAAATGACGAGAGGGCTAGAGGAGTGGTGGACGGAACAACAAGGGGACTAGATGAATGGTGGGCTGCACAACAAGAGGACTAGAGGACCAGAGGTTGTGATTGTTGAGGCTAGGTGAATAAGTGACACGGAGAGGCAGAGTTCAGATCCTGCTGTCAACACGACAAAATGAGACCCTGATGGGTTTTTTGAGACCCTGACAGATCCAGGAGATACAATAACAATGTATTTCCCTCGTTTCTTCTTTGAGATAATCTCTGACCGAAGCTCTGCCTCAGAGATCTAGGGCCTCATGTGAAAATACTTGTGTGGATGTCCTACCAAACATAGCATACACTCAAATCCAGAAAAAGTCGTAAGCATAAAATATCCAGCTGTATCAATCTGTGTGCACGCATGAATCCAAGCTCATTCCCTTTCCCATCAACATGGAATTGAGTGCACATGTTGAAGTATCCTTGTCCACACCTCTTTTCATATATGCAAATCATATCTACATTAGCCTCCTTGCACCTTGCAACCATTCAAGGTTCAGAAAAGTAAAGAAGACTGAACGAGTAGGTGGTGGTGGTGGTGGTGGGGGTGGTGGGTATTTCACAGACACCAAAATGTGCTTTCTGGCTTGCTTTCTTCCAACATCAGCAACAAACGTAACAGGACTGAGTAGGAGAGATTGTGCGTGTGTGTCAGGCTGTAAATGTTATTCACCTGACTACATTGCAAATAGATATAAGCGGGGACTTGTTAGAAAGATCTGAAGCATTAGTTTAACCAGCAGAAACAGCAAGTCACTAACTTAAACTTCTGATTAATGCTGTGATGACAGGAGAGGGTATTCGGGTCCACCTACTTAATGCACGTCACAGGATCTGATAGGATAATTACACAAATAAATTCACTCACTAAGAAGCCAGCCATCACGCACAGGTTGTCGTTTGTTTCCAACAATACTGTTTCTCGAAAATTATGAGTCGTGCGCTGAACCAGGCCACCTCGCCACAATGCTGGTTAAATATATTTGCATAGCACAATCTGTACATCAATCAAAGGAAATTTTTCCAGTTGACATAAACAAATTCACATGATGGCGCTTTTATAGAGTTGCTGCTCATTGTGATGGGTGCGTCTTTCAAAAATGGGCAGGCAATTGTGTGTTTTCCCGTGTAGTGTTTCATTTTTTATAATATTGGTGCTATTTATTCATAACAGTGTGTTATTCATAGTTTTCACTGTTCTCTTTCAGAACAATCAGAATCAATTAGAATAAGAATCAGAATCAGAAATACTTCATTTATCCTGTTTGGGAAATTTAGAGTTGCCAGGTGCTCATAATACAGTCCAAGGGTAGAAAGGAATAATTGGGACTAAGAAGGACAAGAAACAATACAACAAAAATTAGATATTGAATAAAACAGAAAAAGCAATAAGATAAGATATTACAAAAATAGAATAGAATATAGAATAAAATACTAAAATCTTTTAATTTCAAGCAGGTGATGCTTGTTTTAACTCAGCTGTGGTGAGTAACAGGTGCTGGTAATATAGAAATCACACCTGACACCAGTTAGAATGTATAAAAGTTGACTCAACCTTTGTGTTGTGAGCGTTTGTGTGTCACACCAAGAATGGAGAAGAGAAAGAAGAGGAGAGGAGTGTCTGAGGACCTAAAGTGCATAACTGTTCAGAAATATGAACTTCAGAACTCTCTCTTTAGCTCCGACCATTTCTTGGTGCTGTTTGAGGTATTTTTGGGGTCATTGTCCTGCTGGAACACCCATGACCTCTGACACAGACCCAGCTTTCTGACACTAGGCCCAACATTACAGCCCAAATGATTTTGATAATCTCCAGATTTCATGACTCGTTACACACTGTAAAGGCCTCCAGTGCCAGAGGCAGCAAAACAACCCAAAACATCTCTGAACCTTCACCATGTTTGACTGTAGACACTGTGTTCTTTTCTTTGTAGACCTCATTCTGTTTTCTGTAAACAGGAGAATGATTTACTTTTCCAAAAAGCTCTACTTTAGTCTCATCTGTCCACAAAATGTTCTCCCAGAAGGACATTTACAAAAACTCCAGTCTGGCTTTTGTGTCTCTTAGTCAGCAGTGGGGTTCTCCTCTGTCTTCTTCTCACTCAGATGATGACATATGGTCAGAGCTGACTCTTCTGCTCCCTGGGTCTGTAGGACAGCTTGGATTTGTGTGGAAGTTGTCTGAGGATGTTCATCCACCATTCAAACTATCCTGTGTTGCATTCTTCATCCAATTTTCCTCTTCTGTCCTCATCCAAGAAGATCAGCCACAGTTCTATGGGTTATAAACTTCTTGATTATATTGAGCACAGTAGACAAAGGAACTTAAAGATCTCTGTAGATGGTCTTGTATCCTTGAGATTAAACATATTTTTCAACAATTTTGTGTCCTAAGTCCTCAGACACTCCTCGGCTCTTTTTTTCTCTTCTCCATTCTTGGTATGACTCACAAACGCTCACAACACAGAGGTGAGTCAACTTTTATACATTCTAACTGGTGTCAGGTGTGATTTCTATATCACCAGCACCTGTTACTCACCACATCTGAGTTTAAACAAGCATCACCTGCTTGAAATTAACTGATCTACTTACAATTCTAGAAGGGTGCCAACAACTTTGTCAGGCCCAATTTTTGTGTTTTGTGTAAAATTGTGTCCATTTTAGCTTTTTTCTTTCTTCCTTTCTTTTTTTTTATTTTGTTTCTCCAATGCACATCAATGAAATAAACAGATTCATGCCAAAAACATTTGTAATTGCATCAATTTTTGGGAAATGCTGTATTTTCTGGAAAAATTCCAGGGGTGCCAGGACTTTCATCCATGACTGCATATGTTTTGGTTACTTACTAAAAATTATGAAGCATTATTTACATGGTGGTGTGACAAAACTGATCGGTTTTGGATTTTGCACTTATGTGAACTAAATGATTTATGACTGTAAACGTATATTGCACATTGAAAAACATGTATTGCTCATTGGGAACGTGTTACACATTGAATGCAGGTGAACAGATAAAGAGATATTGAGGCTTTAAGTGTAGTGAAGCAAAATATTCCAAATATTGCACTTTGTAATAATATTCCCCAGTTGATTAACAAGTCAATTTAAAGAATGTGACTGTGTTAATAGTCTGGTGCGAGATCTCAAAAGGAGGAGTTACAAAGACGGATGGTCACTGGCAGAAATGGCTTCCTATGCCGCTCAGTGGAGCATCCAGGGGGAATCAGTCTTGCTCTGGATGTGCTCTTGTGTCTGACCAGTTCAGTGTGGAGTGGATGTCAGACATTGTCTAACATGTTGTGCAGCATCAACAGCATCCTCCTCTCAGCCAGCACTCTCAGAGTCGGGCTCCACCCCAACAATGTCATTGGCCTTGCGGATGAGTTTGTTGAGTCTGTTGGCATCTATGATTCTCAGCCTGCTTCCCCAGCACGCCGCAGCACAGAAGATGGCACTGGCCACCACAGACTCATAGAACGTCCTCAACATTGTCCTGCAGATGTTAAAGGACCTCAGCCTCCTCAGGGAGTAGGGGCGGCTCAGACCCTTCTTGTAGACAGCCTCGGAGTTCTTAATTCAGTCCAGTTTACTGTCCAAGTTCACCCCAGAGTACTTGTAGTGGTCCACTCTGTCCACAGTGACCCCCTGAATGGAAATAGGAGTCAGTGATGTCCTTTTCCTCCTCAGATCCACCACCAGTTGTTTAGTCGTAGCCACGTAGAGCAGGTGGTGGTTCTGCTTCACACCAGGTGACAAAGTCCCCCACAGCAGCCTTGTACTCGGCCTCATCACCCTCGCTGATACATCCAACCACAGGAGAGTCATCAGAAAACTTCTGGAGGTGGCAGGACTCTGTGTTGTAGTTGAAGTCTGTGGTGCAGAGGGTGAAGAGGAAGGGAGACAGGACCGTCCCCTGTGAGACTCCAGTGTTGCTAACCACTCTTTCTGACTTAACGTGTGTAAGACATATGCATATACTGCAGTCTGCCAGTAAGGTAGTCAACAATCCTCGAGACCAGGGGAGCATCCACCTGCATCGCTGCCATCTTCTCACCCAGTAAAGCCAGTTGGCGTCAAAAGCACTGGAAAAGTTATAAAACATGACCCTCACAGTGCTGTCCGGCTTGTTCGGGTGGGTGTAGACACGGTTCAGCATGAAAGTGATGGCGTCCTCCACTCCCAGTTGGGCTGGTAGGCAAACTGGAGAGGATCCTATCGTGAACAGACTATCGGCTGGTGCTGGTCCAGGCTAAGTCTAAGGCAGGCTAATGTTTTTAGTTCTTCTTCTGAAGAATTCCAAAGATTAACCCCTTTTACAGACAGACGATTCCACAATTCTACAATTTTATCGAGCAGATGTTGTTTTCCAAAGACGTACAGAGGTGAGCAATTTTTTTGTGAGGGTTCAGTGTCTTGCTCAAGGACACCACAGCATGTGACTGAGGCAGCTGGCATCAAACCTGCAACCCTCCGATTGCGAGTCCATGACTCTGCAAATGAGCCACCACTGCCCCATGTTAGTGGTTTAACTGCTGAGACAAAGCTGGATCCCTGATGGCAACCAACAGTCCCCTGAATGATCTGAACGTGGTGTTCAGCAGGTAGCTGAGCCATGTCATACTGGTATTTAATGGAGTCATTTTTGAGCACAACTCTTGGAACTTTTGTGACCTTGAGGGCTTCTGCTTTTGCATCTCTACCTAAGTTTGAATCAGATTTACTTTTTTCAAATTTAGTTTTGAATTCTTTCTATTCTTGTTCCAAAAGAGAAAGTTGTTGTACTGGTGGTATGAAATTCCGAAAGGCAATTGGAACGCAGACTAAAAACTCTTTCCTCATTTTTGTTTTTAGTGAGTAATTTATTGAATGATGTTCTTCTTCATGTGTGAAAATCAGTTTAAAATCTCTGACGCAAAGATCATTTTTTCAAGGTGATGGAGAAATGCTGTACTGCCGTGCTTGTAATCTATGTTATCATTCTGACGTCAAGGACAGACTGCTCATGCAGAAAGTAGGTATCAGCTGTTTACAGAATGTGGTTACATGATGTCCATTCAGATATGATCTGCCTGTTAACTGCTGGTTTTTACATGACTAATGACTATACGATCATGCCCAGATGATGATTTCACTGTGAATAAAAGAGCTGAACAACGGGGAAGTCTTTGAAGCTGATAGGAGTCAGAGTTCTGGATGCACCTCTGATCAGACTTCCCTTTTGCAAAAGCATAAACTGAGAATCTGTGTCTGGAGATTCTTTCGACACCCGCAGCAGCTGATAGCCAGTTGGGTGCTTAAACCCAACACAAGGACAGGAATAATCCTTGTGAATGAAGATGGCTGTCTAGGATCATTTCTGTTGGAGACTTTTTCTATTCTGGTAATCTGCATAGAAACAATTCTCCTGTATTTCTAGTTTTGAGAAGGTTCACTTATCCTCCCAGCGGAAAAAATAGAAGCTCAGAGAAAATACTGTGATGGAGTGAATTCTTGGCCTGATAAACTTTGGGGATGGATCTCACAAACATAAGCAGTGACTCAGAAAAATGATCCAGGAAGTCTTTCAGTTAGACCTAAAACAGAATGGGAGGTTATTATTGTGGTGGCAGGAGATGTTCTTGTTTCTATAAAAAGTCATCAGTGGAGACTCAAAACCAGGTCAGCAAATTTAGATCTTGGTCCAGACACACTCTCTATGGACTGAAGATGACGGTGACCTGCTTTATGGACAGAGTGGCTGTGGGGTTAGGTCACATGTCTCTCACCCATGTGTTGTTTGCCATGCAGAGTTTGGATCAGGCATTACATAGGACTTTCCATCTTTTCTCATTCTCCTGCTCTTGAGTGGGCTCTGGCTCAAACTTCCAAGTGTGAAAAATTTGAAAGGAAACTTACCTGAATATTGTCAAACCCCTGTCCTGACCAGTGGTGGCTGCTGGTCTTTCAAGGAGGGGAAGCTCATTTTTACCCAGCCTACATCATAAATGTGTTTGTTTATTTATGTGTTAATTCCCCCTTCCATGGTGATCTGTGACCCTGACATACCAACTAGGCGTCTTTTTGGTAAAGTCTCCACATCAGTTCAGAACAACAGAATAAAAAATTTGGAAAATGCTCTGGTGAATGTTTATACTTTTAGATGCCTGATTCTCTCATTTTCCTGACAACTAAAAAGGGATTCTGCCTCAGACAGATCATCCAATCATCATGCAGAAGCCGAACATCCAGACCAGCCCACTGCCCCATAGACTAGGGATAGACCAATATGGTTTTTTCAGGAGCGATACCGATACCGATAATCGGTTGTTAAGGAGACCGATAACCGATATCTATGACCGATATTCATTTGCAGCAAAAGTGAAAATAATGGCATAAAATGTTGAACAGAAAAAACTCCATTACTTGACTGTGTTTAATGCCTTTGGACATATGATTTTCAAACAGCTCCCTGGCTCAGTAGCATGTCTTTAAAAGCTGACTGAAAATATAAACAAATAAATACTGCCCTAAAGTTTTCTGCAGAAAATAAGGTCTTCCAGAATTTAACTACTAAAATATTATCTTATCTTTCAAGTGTTTTAAGATCAAAGAAATCTGAAAAAAAAATGAAAGGAGTTTTTAAAGTTCAGAGATGATGTTAAATAAATACCTCCCTACAGATGCCACACTACTTTTACCATAACAGACTCTCTCCCTGTGGTTACAGTGCAGAGAAGTGGACCAGTGAGCCAATGCTATGCTAACAGCTACACAGCCTTCCCCTTAATGTGCTTCCTGCATTAATACTGGACAGGGTCGGGTTCATTAGGTTTTTTAACACACACGTTCTCTCTTTCTTTCTCTTACGAACAAACACACACACATGCTTCTACCATCACGGACTATTTCTATATGGACATTAGTCTCAGTGTTGTATGGAGTGATGAGCAGACAGGTGAGGAGAGACCGAGAGCAGAGCTGCTGCCGGTTATGGTTATAAAACGTTATTGGTCTTACAGTAAAGTTGTTGTGAGGAGAGTCTACAGCATCATTTACCTTAAAAACATGTATCTGATCTCCGGAGCTTCTCAGCGCAGACAGCTCCAATGAAACTTTTATCATCTCGCAGTGAACTACTCAGGGCGAGTCCCAAACTCACTGCTGATTGGCTGTTACTGTGCTGTAGCTCTGTGTGTAACCAATCAGACAGAGTTGTGGGTGGGACAATGCTGGAGGCAGAAAAGTGACTGCAGACAGAGGCACGCCGGCTTCACGGAGCTTTACTCTTTTAAATGGATCACTATCGGTCGTCAGATCAAAAAAAAGGGCAAATGCCGATATTTGCCTTTTGCAAATATCGGCACCGATAATCAGCGTGACCGATAATCTGTCTGTCCCTATCATAGACCCCTAGAGACGCTGAGCGTCCGATGGGTGGGACAAAGCCCAGTATTTATCAATTGACTGTCCAGTTTCACGTAGTGGAACAACCCACTCTATGCGTCCCCATTGACGCTCAGCATCCATCTGTGTAAAGCCCTGTGGCACTGCAGGGGATGAATGAGAAGGAAGTTGTGTTGGTTACCTGTGATAAGAAGCTGATTCTGAATGAAAGATGAAGGCATTTTAGCACATATAAGTGGTCAAAGAAATGTACACACAGCAGTACATATTTCACCACTTTTTTCTTTTCTTTTTACATTGTAGGGAAAGCTGAGCTTCCCTTGTAGTCTTAGAGCAGTTGCCACAGGTTCTGACCTAAGATGTACATATGAAGTGTGAGCACAGCTCATGTTGACAAGCAGACCACACAGTGAGAGAACAGAAGTCAGCATGTGTCACATGGATTTCCCATAATTTCCATTAATTTCACCATATTTAAAATCCTTTCAATATCTGTCTGCCTCTGGGCTTTACCGCTAATCAAAAGGGAGCTGATATCAAGGAGAAAACCAAAAAAAAGTAACCTCTTCCTCAGCAGACAGGTCATGGACCAACACAGCATGTGAATAGTGAGAGAGACATGCAGGGGTAGACTCACGCAGGCAGCTGTTGTGTGTGAACATGCGCTGCAGTCTCAGACAGTCCTGCCACTGGTTCCCACTGCCCTCACAGTTACACCACAGAGACACATCTGCAGAGCTGTTACTGACGTAGTTTGGAGTCATGATGGTTCCTGCAGGTCAGAGAGAGCAGAGATAGAGTCAGACAGTGTATCTTCTTTGATCCTTACAAACCTTCATGAAGCAAAATCAGAGACGGAAACTCAGATAAACAAAGTGAAGAGAGAGAGAGAGATAGAGACACACACACACACGCACACACACACAGATGTTTAACTTTAGACAGCTGAAAAGACCCTGCCAAAGATAAATTTAAAAAAAAAAGAAAAAAGATCAAGATTCAGCTTTTGCTAAAACAGCTGAAGGACATTTTCAAAACCAGAAGTGGGTCTTTTTACTTTCTGCCACTCAAGCATGTTCCAAAGGAAACACAGAGTGGGGGCCTGGATGAAGCTTCAGCAAAAAAAAATCAACTGTGCAAACTGCATACACACACACACACAAAATAAAAAAATAAAAACAAAAACTTTTGACCATGTTAAAAAAGAAACTGTACAGTATGCCAAAAAAAAAGAGATTCAAAAATCAATAACAGTCTGACATTTGTGTCTCTGAGTGTTCATTTTTGTTGGAGCATGTAGACATGATGCAGCAGGGCATTAATATGAAAAGTAGGATAAAGAACCTCGGGTTGCAGCTTACAGTTGAACTCCACAGACACCTGAGCAGATTACACGTCAGTGTCTTTACATCATGTGTTGAGCTTTTGGAAATGAACAAGAATACATTCTGTTTCTTTTTGGGAGAGTTTTGAGCTCGTATTATGCATGAAGAAAAAAGACCATATGGAGATGAATCCTGATTTCATACAAAACTATATATCTAAGAAGAGAAAAGATATGAGTGTACATACAGGATAACAAAAAACTGCAACATGGTGTGATGGGGAAGAAAACTGAAGGAACACAACACAACTAACTTGGTTTATGATCAACTGGTTTGTGATACAACTGAGTACAAAAAGACAGGTAAAATCCAGACATGACTCTGTGGTTGAGACTTCTGCTTTACAGTTTTTCTCCATTGGTTTGGCTCATTTCTTGAAACAGAAATTACATTCTCAAAATAACAGGGATAACCATCCAAACTACTCGGCAATCGTACACAACAGAATTACATTTCTCATTAATTTCATCAAATTGCAAATGTCTTAGTACATCTCCCAATGTCTAAGGACAATTTTGCAAATAATTTAGTTCAAATAGCATTCAGTTTGCACAGTTAGCCTACATTTAGCACAATTTCCAAGTGAACTGATCTTGTTGACCAAAACTGTTAAATTTCTCAGTCCAAAGGTTCTCTCTCCAAAACATGTCAGCATCATTTCATTGTTTAAGTCATCACATGCACAATAGTCTGTTCAATTATCAATACTAGTGGAGAATTTTCTACCATGAATTCCATATATAAATCTCTTGCAACGTTTGACAAATTGATAAATTCACAGTCAGGTGAAACTAGAACTTGACTAACAAAGGAGGAGTTTCATACATCTCAGATGACCAGTCAAAAAATGCTTTACGTTACCTGACACCTGGTGCTGTTCATGATTGTGATGCAGTCAAACATGTAGACGGTCTTTCTCAGTTGCTTTGGCGCATTTCTCACATCACTATTAACATTTGCACAACAGTTAGTGCATTTCTCAAAACAATTAGTACAAACTGCAAAATCTAGTTGATAACCTGTTAAAGCGTGTCACTCACTAAAAAAAGGATCATTTAAGCCGCAAAAGCAAGTATACATGCCAATGAAAGTGTCTGAGTGATCAAAATTAAAAGTCCTGATACCATTGTTTATGACTAAGATAGCCAAATGACTTTGTCATGTTTTCATTCAAAAACAGGTTCAAAATCTAGTCAAGCTCCATTTATACATGTTTGACAGCATCACGATCATGAACAGCACCTGTCGGGTACTAAACACTGTTTGAGTGATCATCTGAGATGCATTCAGTTTTGATAATTGAACAGACTGTTGTGCATGTAATGACTAAAATATCTATCTCTTTTTTTCTCTGTCATGCAAGTACCTGAGCTTTCTAGTCTTTCCTGCTGCTTGCCTCGAACCCCCCCCCTTTTTTTTCCCAGTGCCTCCACAAGCTCCAGTGCAACCAAGCCCTTACCAGCCTTCACCTTAAAGGTTGGATTATGCGCACGAGACGCCTGGAAAAAGACGCCTTAGCTCGCCATGAGAAACGCGACGCGGAAAGCATAAACCAGGCTTAAGCCTCGTGCCTCATGCCTGCCCCTCATCTGAGACTCTGCCCCTCTTAACAGGCAAGATGAGCTGAAATCCCAAACTGAATCCCAACCACCTCTGATGAAAAGAGGAACACCATCCTAGGGGACCTTTCGTTTAAAATAATTTTTAAAATCTATAACCCCAATTCCAATGCAGTTAGGACTCCTCAGTTCCTTGACATTTATTGGGTGTTGTTAGAAGGAAATGTGGTGTAACACAGTGGGAAACATGAGCCTGTCCCAGCTTTTTTGAAACGTGTTGCAGGCAGCAAATTCAAAATAAGCAAATATTTGCTCCAAAATAAAAAACAAAAACAAACAAAAAACCAGTTTGAACATCAAATATCTTGTCTTTGTGGTGTATTTAATTGAATTTAGGTTTGGGAGAATTTACACATTATTGCATTCTGTTTTTATCTACATTTTACACAACGTCCCAACCTCATGGAATTGGGGTTGTATTTATTTTGTGTTCATGTCAGACAAGGCCCAAGTGTGCAACAGAAGGAACCTGTTCACCTTACTGGGATACTGGTTACTTAAAGGAAGTAAAAGCATCCCCAGTACCAGAAATGATCCCCTTTTTGAGAGTGTTATCTTATCTCCTACTACAGAATGGGTGATGCGTGTTGCACCTTAAAGAGAGGTGAGCCAGTAGAAGAGTCATCCATCATGGAGAAAGCTACTCCACTCTACTCCACTCACAGCTCTTGTCAGATGTCATGCATCCTCACTCTCTGCCCCCAACCCACCTTTGCACATATTACCCTACCCCTTGAACCTCTATCCTCTCACTTACTGAGGCATAAAAACAAACAGTAAAATACTTCCACCCCAGGATTCTGGATGCCCGGTTCTGACAGGGAAAAGAAAATGTTACTGACATTGATTGATTGAAAGATTGATTGATCAATTGAAGTTCTCCTGCTCTAGTATATCACCTCCTTTCACACAAGATTGTTAAGATAAATCTGACAGCAAACAACAAGATCTTATCTGCAACAATTCACATCAACCTTTGATTAAGTGAGAACAACAACTTAGAGATGGAGTAACTGTATGGTTGGCTTATAGTCAGGTGTGTAGTTGATTATCATTTCAGAGGAATATTACCAAAAAAAGTTCAACCAGTGTCTTTTTCAGCTTCATACTGCAGAAGAAAGCCAGGGCAAGCCTCTAGAGAGCTTCTTGTTTGCAATGAAGCTGAGACTCACTCAAACAGACCAATTCATTTCAGCTGCCTTTTAATCATCCTAATTCAGCTGTCTCGGCTTATAGTTGTAGTCATTTGAGACCTGTTAAATTGATCTGCCTGACCGTGCTGTGTTGACATGCTCCCTGTTTTGACATTGGGATCCATAATTTCAGGGCCCAAGGCCTTCTGTTCAAGGATTCCAGAAAGATCCTGCAGAACATCTGGATTATGTGCCAAACCCCTGGATGTGGATAAATTACAGCCGCCTGATTTTTTCCGCTCATTCTCTCCCCTTTGCCTCCTTCTTACCGATAAGTCCAGCGTAGGCTCGGAGGCACAGGCCTGCTGAGTCTTTCAGGCAGCCGCTGGCAGTCAATGGAGATGGCTGGCAGTTGTTGAGGAAATCAGCCAGTCTGGACCTAGCAACGGCACAATCATTGAGTTGCATCAAACACATGACACCTGGATGTTGTGTTTTTTATTGCTAATGTTTACAAAAGTAATTAGGTTATGAGATTTATCAGTGACATCGCCTGGAAGACACCCCACTTCTCTTTTCTGTCTCAGTGCTTCGGTATGCCACAGTAGCCAGGTGCAGCTCACCTGCAAAGATCATCTCTGCGACAGAAGCTCTGCTGATGGAGGCAATTGGGTTGTAGGCCCTCCACCTCCTGGTAAGAGCAGGAAGGTACGATTGTTTTTCTCCTCCTCTCACCACACAGCGTGTTGGTACATGGACAGAACAGCACACCCAGGCTGTACTCTTCAGGCACACGCTCCAGGAAGCGCCTCAGGGCCCGGTGGCACTTGTGCTGGTTGCACCGGTTGGTCCCTGGCACCCTTTTTGTGCATGCAAGAACATACTCTGATCGCAGAGAACCACACTTTTCGTATAGGCCGCAGTCCTGCGCCGCCTTCAGGCATTGATTCTCACCATCCAGTTGCATGAAAGATGAGGCTTAAAGTTTTAGAAAAAGACAAGTTAGTGGAACACAGAGCAACCAAGGGTCAGTTTTCATGCTGTGACTGGTCTGAGCTTGCATCATATGACTTCAGGCAGCACACAAATTAAGAGAAATATTAATCGGTGGAATTAAAGATATTCAGTCATAGATGAAAGTATTGGCACCCCTGGAATTTTTCCAGAACATACACAATTTCTCCAGGAAATGGTTTAAATGAAAAATGTTTTTGGAATGAATGTGTTTATTTCTACAACGGAGTATTGAGGCCACAGTGAGGGAAATAAAATGGGGGGTGGAATTTTTTCCCCCCTCCTCCTCATCAAGTCAGTAAAGTCGAAATGTCGAGAATAAAGTCGAAATGTCGAGAATAAAGTTGAAATATAATGTCGAGATTCTCGAAATTATATTTCAACTTTATTCTTGACATTTCGACTTTATTCTCGACATTTCGACTTCACCGACTGGGTGAGGGAGAAAAAATTCCTCCCCTCATTTTATTTTCTCAATGTGGCCCTAATACTCCGTCGTATATTTCCTTTATGTAAATTGGAAAAAGAAAATGAGAAAATAGCCAAAATGGACACAATTTTACACAAAGCACAAAAATTGGGCCGGACAAAAAATAATCTATCTATCCCTATATGTATCAATGAATAAAGTTGGGACATTGTGTGAAATGCAAATACAAACAGAATACAATGATTTGCAACTCCTCTTCAACCCAGAAAGACAACATATCTAATGTTCACACTGATAAAGTTTAATGTTTTCATGCAAATATTAGCTCATTTTAAAATGGATTCCTGAATCAAACAAGGTTTTAAAAAAGGCTGTGACAGAGGCAACAAAAGACTGGGAAAATTGATAAATGCTCAAAGAACACCTGTTTGGAAAATTCAATGGGTGAACAGGTTCATTGGAAACAGGTGAGTGTAGGGCTGGGCGGTATGACCAAAAATTGATATCACAGTATTTTTCAAAATTGAATCGATACCATGGCATTTGGCGGCATTTTTTTTTCCCATGCATGTCTGGGTATTAACCTTTTTTTCTAACCCTTTAGAAAATGATAAATGCAGTAAATTGGCTTAGAAAGATATGTTCTGCTGTCATGAGGAGTGAATATTACAGAAGAATATTATTGTCCACTGTCCAAACTATATTATACTGTTATTAAAACAGGTTTGAATGGCCCCACAAATGCTGCTGTTCACAAAGAGGTGGCACTCATAACTCTATTGCAGTGAAGGAAGCAGAATGCATGATTGTTTCAGTCAGAATACAGAACCTTTTATTGTGCAAGTTTAGAAACTTGACGAAACAACTTGTCATGGTGCACAACTGTTTTACGACTTAGACAATGTGTTTTATTGGACAGAAAGTGAAAAGGTGTGGCAAGTAAACTGTAGATTCAATATTAATGTTTTTAGCCTGCATGAACCAAATTATCCATTTATAATAATTAGCGTTATTTCAAATAATCCAGAAAATGTAAAAGTTATGTGAAACAACAAGGCTCTGCTTCTTAAAAAAGCTGAGGAGAATATTCAGGCAAAAATTGTGAGAAAAAACAAAACAGGCCTTGGAAATGTGAACTAAGATTGTCCTTAGTCAGGTTGAAGTGATGCATAAATTGAGCGCAGGGCAGATTGAGCGGAACAGGAAGTAGAACCTGGAAACCACCATAAAAGATGCTATGACTTTCAAAATAAATAAAACCGTGTCATATAAGATTGTATTTAACTTGACGATGGTTATAAACGGACATAATGAGTGGAGAAACCCCAGGTGTCAACAGGGTTAAGGTTTTACCATGGCCATTTGGAGAGAAAAGAAGAGTCATTTTATCTCTCTAAATAGGTTCTGAAGCCCAACAAGAATGAAACAAATATTTTTATTTCTTTTTTTTTGTCCTCAACTCCACCGGAAATTCTCTACTGCGCAGACTCTGGCTGCACAATGGCAGCTCCAGTAAGGGGGCTCTTTTGGCTTCAAAACCATAGAATGATGACAGGAGGAGCCATGCTGTCCATTCTATATACAGTCTATGGGTGAACGTGTACGAGCAGCCAGTGTGAGTTGCTGAATGAAGTCAACACGCACAGCAGGGGAGACTGAATGCAGACGGATGCAGTTTATTTCAACACACGTTTATGTGCAATTTCTCCATCCATGTTGTTGACCGCTGTGCTCTCATATTAGCCTCTCACTTGCAAGAAGAAATTCAGGTATAAAAAACATTGATGAATCACAGATTTGTGCGTCAAATGCTTGTACGCACAATTTAGGTACAAATTTGTGCATACGCACTGTTTGTGAATGAGGCCCAATGTTTTTCAACATTCAATTGCAAGGAATTTAGGGATTCCATCATCTACATTTCATTATATTACCAGAAGATTCAGATAATCTGGAGAACTTTCTACAAGTAAGCAGCAAGGCCGGGAAAGCTACATTGAATGCACGTGACCTGTGATCCCTCAGGCAGCACTGCATTAAAAATGGACATCATTGTGTAAAGGATCTTATTGCAGGGGCTCTGTAACACTTCAGAAAACCAATACCAGTTAACAGCTCATCTTTACATCTAGATGTGATAGTTCAAATGCTCCCATGCAAAGCCATTCATCAACAACAGACAGACACACCGCCACCTTCTCTGAGCCCAAGCTCATTTGTAATGGTGAGACGCATTGTGGAAAAGTGTGCTGTGGACTGATGGGTCCACATTCCAAATTGTTTTTTGGAAATCATGCACGTCATGTCCTCGGGGCAAAAAAAGAAAAAGACCATCCAGATTTTTATCAGTGCAAACTTCAAAAGTCAGCATCTGTGATGGTATGGGGGTGTGTTGGTGACCATGGTATGTGCAACTTGCACATCTGTGAAGGCACCATCAGTGCTGACAGGTACATCCAGGTTTTGGAGCAACACACGCTGCCAACCAAGCAACATCTTTTTCAGGGACGTCCCTAATTATTTCAGCAAGACAAGGTCAAGCCACATTCTGCATGGCTTCAGAGTTAAAAAGTACGGGTACTTGGCTAGCCTGCCCGCAGTCCAGACCTGTCACCCACTGAAATAGCGTGGTGCACTGTGAAGCGCAAAATACTGAACTGGAGACCGAGATCTGTTGAGAAAGTGGAGTCTCACATCAAGCAAGGATGGGAAAGAATTCCACCTACACAGCTTCAACAATTAGTGTCCTCAGTACCCAAACACTTATTGAGTGTTGTTAAAGGAAAAGTGATGTAACACAATGATAAACATACCCTGTCCCAGCTTTTTTGAAACGTGTTGCAGGCATCCAATTCAAGATGAGCAAATATTTGCACAAAAACAATAAAGTTTATTAGTTTGGACATTAAATATCTTGTCTTTGTGGTGTATTTAACTGAATATAGGTCGAAGAGGAATTGCGAATCATTGTATTCTGTTTTCATTTACATTTTACACAACGTCCCAGTTGAATTGGAATTGGGGTTTGTACAAAAGTTCAAGTGACATCAGACTTAGGTCCTCATTCAAGCGGGGTGAAATCCTAATTTAAAGCAGACAACCAAACTACGGTCCTAATGTTGTCAAGTTTAAGCCTAAAGGTTATCAGACTCAAGTCTTAATGTAACAAGATGAATGTCATAATGTCGTCAGATCTGAGTTATAATGTTTTAAAAATTAAGTTTCCTCAAACCAGACGTCTCAATGTTACCAGGCTTAAATCCTAAATGTAAGCAGATTTGAGATATAATGTGGCCTGAATAAAGTCCTAATGAAACCAGGCTATTATCCTAAATTTGAGGAGACAAAGGTCATAATGTTATCTTGCAAAAATCTAGATGTAATAACCAACGATTTTAATTCTAAACTTCAGCTGACTGATACCCTGACTAGGAGGAGAGTTCAGCTCTTAATGAAAGCAGACTGAAAGCTTAATGATACCAGACTAAAATCCCTAAGTCTGATTACACTTAAGTATCTATGTAACCAGACTAATGGCTTACACGTCACCAAAATAAATCAAATAAAAGCAGACTAAAGTTCTCATGTTATCTGACTCAAATCCTTAATAAAAGCAGGCTGAAGTCAAAATTTAACCAGACTGAATCTTAATTTATAACAGACTAAAGTCCTGATGTTACCAGATCTAATCTAATTAGATACGTCTTGAATAAAAAGCCCAATTATTCCTAATGTGACCAGACTACAGTCCTACAGCTAAGAAACTTGAGTCATCATGTAACCAGACTCAAGCCATTATTCAAACAGACTGGTCCACAACCAATTTGGAGTAATCAAGGTGGGAAATTAAAGAAATAAATTATGTAACCAGACAAAACTCTCAATGAGAAAAGGCTTAATTGGTTATGATGTCAGTCAAAACTTGGAGGAGACTCAGAGTGTTGTGTTACAAAAGTCAAAATGTTATGAGAATCAACTTGTTCTATTTGTGGACTTAAGTTGTAATACTCCTTACTCCTTAGAGAGGCTGTAAATAAAGAGCAGAGGAGGTCCATAAAAAGAGGAACATGTCCTGAGCTGCTACAGAGTCATTCCATCTCTATTGACTGATACATATTGATTAACATGTCCAAGGGTTAGTGAATCATTGAGCTGCTTTATAGTGTATGACCGAGATGCAGCAATAGAGCTGTCTATCATTAACTGGTCTGTGTTTGACTGAGATGGATACTGACACAAAGTACACAATCATAACAATGACCACATGACTGAGTTTGTTTTTCTGTGCATGTGTTCCAGAGTGCGAGTGTGTGTGCGTCGGCGCAGCTGTATGTGTATTACCTGAGACCAAGGAGGCCATGCGGGTGTCCATTTGCGTGTCATCATAGGGAGACATTTCCAATTCATCCTCCCCTGAAAAGAAATGTGGAAATGTTTGTGGTTTTGGGACTTGGGTCAGAGAGTCAAAAGACATGAAGAGATCAAAAAGGGAGTCATCATCATGATCAAGAAAATATGCTTTCAGATAACCTGACAAGATGAAAACAAATCATGATGTCATCAGTGACAATACAGTAATGCTCCGATGGGCCTTTATTCATGATGGACCCTCCCAAATTGTGGACCCTCCCTGATAATGGAATCTCCCTGCTGGGCCCACCCTGATGAGAGACAGTCCCCACCTCGATGGTGGACTCTCTCTGATAGTGGACCCTCTCTGATCAACCTTGCCTGATGGGCCCTTTCTAATGGTGGACTCTCCCTCCCTTCTGATAAGCCATCCTTGATGATTGACTCTCCTTGATGATGAGCCCTTCATGATTATTGGCCCTGTCTATTGATGGGCCTTCCCTGACTTAGATCAAACTCTTTCTTCTATCCAATATTTACAATAAAAAGACTCATCCAGCATCAAAGCTCATTAAAAAAAAGCTTGTTTCTGATAGCCTGAACTCTCGTGTCATGGGCCCCTGAGTGGCTTCAGGCCGCTCACTGATGTCATCAAAGGTCCGTACATTTCCCTGCTCTCGTCCCTGTTTTTCTTTTCAACAAGCACATTTTCAGGTGGATGTCACCTGATGTTAATGTTTAAGGGGTTATATATTTTTACCATTATTTATTATCAAAAATGTTACACTTTAATAAAACCATCACGGTACAAGGCTCAAATACCCAAGGCATGTATAAACCAAAGAAAATAGTCCTCAGGACAATTATTCTAGTCTTATTTACAAATTTCTCATTGATGACTCCCTGGTTTTTCACTAATTTTAGAGCCTTACTTTGTGTCTGCCATTGAAACCTTTTTTTTCATTTTATGACACTTTATACTATATACAGAGAAGTAAAATAAGAGCATTCCACCATGCCATGTGTTGTTTTTTCATTACATTATTTTGAAAACTATACTGCTCAAAAAAATACAGGCAACACTCAAACAACACATCTCAAATCTTAATTAATGAAGTATTCCAGTTAAAAATCTTTTTTCAAAATATAATAGTGTGTTGAGAACAAAATAACATAAAAAGGATCAATGTAAATCAAAATTATTGGACAGGTTGATTTCACACAAGTGTGATATACATGGAGAGTTTCCTTAATTTTTTTTTAAGCAGTATATTTTTATTGGGTATATCAGGTAAAATATACCCAACAGTTGTGAGGATGTAACTATTTTAGCGATATGGTTGTTAATAGGTCTCCCTCCTCTCAGCCCTGGTCGTGGACCACACTGCTGCAGCAGAGCAGCTTTTAACTGAATAATACAACTGAAAGCCAGGATCAGAAGAACATTGTAATTACATGGCTGCCAAATTAGGACCCTGTTATCGACTGCCTTGAGTTGTTTATGTGGACTGAAACTGTGCTTAGAATGTAAAATAACATAATCCTAAATACACATTGAAACTATCAGAATGAGCTCTTTAAACTCTGATAAACTGTATTCTTAAAGGATAGTGTCTGACAGCCCTACTGACGTCACTCTGCCTACATTAAACGCTGCAGGAGCAGCCAGGTTTTCTCTAGGCAGCTGGACTAGCACACTCAACAAGCTGCAGAAGCTCTCCTCTGTTGTTTGAGTCTCATAAATGAGCATACATTGAGGAAGATACTAATGTAGACTTATGTCAGAGTCATTTAAAGTAACTGCAGACAGGCAGCTTTTGTCCACTTGTAAAACCCATCAGCAGAGTCCTGATTGACTCATGGACGAGCCGTTTGTTCTTGTGAATGATTAAAGCACTCTCAAAAGAACAAACTCAATCAGGAATGTAATGGCATGTAAAGTGTTTATGTATGTAAATCCCATTCAGGGCTATATATTTATGGTAATGACACGGTAGAGCAGCCTAGCAGCTTTGGGAACTGAAGAGTGTGTAATTACACCAATGCTCGACTGACTAATAGGCCACAGGGGAGGACGGGTCCGTTGGCTAGTGTTAGCTCACTTACTGAGGCACACATCACACCAGCACTACTGATGGGCTTCTGTTACCCTGACAGAGAAAGTGTGTGTGTGTGTGTGTGTGTGTGTGTGTGTGTGCGTGTGTGCGTGCACGTGTTTACGCGTGTGTTTTTTGACCGAGGGCTTTGTGACTTTACCTTTCTCTGACTTTCTCTGGTTCACTACAAAGATGATAATGAAAATCTGTTTGACTGCAGTGAGAGCAGGTTTGTGAGAGTGTGGCGACATTTCACAAGACATTTTTAACATGACTCTCTCAGCAATTCTTCTGTTGTGTTGCTGAAGCAGAGGTCACAAAAGGATTCTTCTTTTGTCCTCACACACTTTCAGTAACTCTTCTGTGAAAATCTCACAGATATGAATCAACATCAGGACAAATCTGTATATTCATGTAACAAAGTCCCATTTGATAACCTGATAGCAATTCAACAGGCAAGGGACAGAGTTGCATCCCTCACAGACACACCTGTAAGTTTATTCACAAAGTAGGTACCACATCACAGCACTGGATCAAATCTTCCTAATTTGTTCTGCTTCAGAAATGATTTTAAAGCAAAATAAAATAATACATGAAAGCAATCAAAAATGTGCCTTCTTCAGTTTTACTGGATACAGACAGCCAGGTCCATAGAGTAGTGTGCAACTGTAGGAAGATGCATATTTGTCCTTCTAAATAGTTTCTTTAAAAAAGCAAAAAATAGCCTAACAGAGCTGAGGTCACCTGGACAGAAGAAAAGTCCCTGTGGGCTCACAGAGGTCCCCTCTTTCATATTTAAATTATAAAAAAGAATGGTTGAGTCTTTGATTTGAATTTGAATGAATATTTGATTCAGAGCAGCCCCAAGCAACCTGATAAACTTTCACCCTGCCCATAATTTGCCTGTAACCTTCTCCAAATCCATCTGAGTTCACCCCGAACCTCAGCCAACCTCAGCTGATGGGATGAAGAGAACAGAGCCAGGGCTTGCAGATTGACATACACACATACAAAAAAGAAACAGCCAGACTGACCTGGCAGCAGGCGAACCCTCCAGTATATGCGCAGACACTGTTCCTCCTTGCGAAGGCCGCGCTGACACTTGCACGCTAGAAGAGCGGGATGGTTGGCCAAAAGAGCATCCTGTCTCTCCAGACACTCTGCAGCCACCTGCTCACCCAGGGGAGACATCGCAGCGTCAGCTGCGCACAGTTCCAAACCACGGTACAGGGCCTCACAGCGAAGGTCCAGGGAGCACACCCGGTGGGCTTCCACACAGTCAGTGGGGGAGAGTGGGTAGGAGAAGAGGGGTGCTGAGAACAACAACACACCTGGGAGAGGACAGGGAAAATGAAAGTTAAACAGTCTGAAGACACACTAACCTCTGAACACTCTGTGCGCACACTGACACACACTGAACATTTGGAAACACTGTGAACACAGACTGATAATCTGAACACATTGGACCCTCCAAATACTCACTGGACATACCACACACTTTGAACAATCTAAACACACTGAACACAAAAAGAACGTCCACTGAACATACTCTGAACAGACTGATCACACTGAAACTCTAAAAAGAACCCTGAACAATTCAAACACACTGAAGATAACATACACATTTAAAGACACTAATGTTTGTACACACTTCAAGTTAGGTTCACTACACAGCAAAAATCACGGTGTATATTATACTCCCTGGGTGTACATTTAACACCCGTTATATATATATATATATATATATATATATATATATATATATATATATATATATATATATATATATATTAAGGCTGCGTGGTATACATGGTATGACGGTAGAAATGGTATAAATTTGGCCCGCCATAGAGATTTGTGCTCTACCGTCATACCGTGACGTTGCGACGTTGGGGTAACGTGACGTCATCATTTTTAGCCTCTGTGTGGAAATGGCTGCAAGCACAGTGAGGGCAGAGGGGGAGGAACTGGTAAAAAAAAAAAAACGGTTGTTACATCCGTGATTTGGACATGGTTCGGATTCAAAAAGTCAGGTGTGGAGCAGAAAAATATCATCTGCAAGATGTGTGGTAACTTGCAAATTTTTGTGAGTACAAATATACTCTACTACTTGTACTTTTAGAAACTCTTTCAGTGCTTTCCAACACCTGCAGCATAAATTTAGAACCCCCGGGTAGTGATGGTCCTTCGACACCTGAGGCTCCGACACATGCGCGGTAACCCGTGAAACAAATGTGTCGAACCACTGTGCTGAAGCGTGGTTTAGTCACATGACTTGTGACGTCTAACACACTTGAGTGACGTTTGAAGCACTTCAGTGCTTCGAACACCAACGAATCACCTGATTGGTTCGGTCTGTCATGTGAATCACTCAGTGGGATCAAGTGCGCTCCAAGATAGGAGAACTCGAAGAACCTATTCAGTGTTTTCTCCTGGTACAAAAAGAATTCTCACTTAAATACTGGGCCACCCGCAAAACAGTGAACCTGAACCTTTGCAAACTCTTTCTGTGAACTCAAGCCTCATCTGTGCCGTGTGAAAGAGTTTTTTCCAAGGCGGGAAAGTTTCAAAGAAAAGAAACCGAATGAATCCGAAAACTGTGGAGGGAATCTTATCAATGAATACATTACCGGGGTTACGAAAGTGAGTTGCGTAATGGCTAAGGCAGCTCCACTTCGATCCGACAACGTAAGTTCAAATCCAGGAATTGGATGGTTATAATCTCTTTCCCATACCTCCAACTTTCCTCCTTTAACACTTTAAAGGCATGAAAAGCCCTCAAAAATACTTTATAAACAAGACAAAACATAAAAAGCTCAAAACCAGTTGCAATAGGACCCCCACCTAGTTATTACTATTATCATTATATTATTATATTATATGATGATTAATTCTTATTAGTGTGTTCACTTGAATCCATGTAATCATTTGGAGTTCCTTCACAAAGCCTCAGTAACCCATCACTACCCCCGGGAATAAAACAATGTACTTACAGTCAGTGCTTAGCTGCAACTTGTAGCACTTTGCAGAACTTATTGTCCAATATTACAAGAATGAGGGTAGACCACTCTTCACAGTCTACATCATGAGGCACAGGCAGTCAATCCCCACCATGAGGCGTAAAAAGTCCATCCACACCTCTGGATGTAATCAGCCAATGTTTGCCACAAAGCTGAGGCAGCTTTGGACATATGCATTCATCATTTGCACAGCAGGCTCTCATGTCTACTACATGCCCCTCTCACTCATGGTTGCAGGGTTCAGTAAGGAATTAAGTTCAGTTCAATTTTATCTGATCATTTTTTCCAAAGCTTTCTTCACACTGTCTACAAATGAAGCGGTGTGATCCTGTTGGAAGCTTCATGGTTTAAAAAATCACTGGAGAAACAAAACTAGAAACAAAACTACTCATGCTGAACGGCTAACCTGCTCCGGAGCAGGTTTAAACCCTGAGAGATCAACGAGGACAAAAGCTCCACCTCCTAACCAATCAGCTCTCTTAGAAAATGACCTGCCCGTCCTGAGACGATCCTGTTGGAGTTGGTGCGTGGTTCGCTCAGGAGAAGAAGAGTTTTTAAGGAGAAATATAATCCTTTTGATGTTCCGATGACACCCTATAAGACACAGATTTTCATTGGATAAACTACGTTTTTCAGCTGATGGAGTCATGTTACAAATGTAACGCACTGCTTTTACGCGCCTCTGAAATATTGAGGTCAATAATAATTCACTCAGTTTAACTGCAGAAACGTGAATTGTACAACTACTTTTTACGCAGTCACTGTGAGGACGCACTCACGCTGAGGGAGAGCTCTGCTCCAAACCTCTGTGTGTAATAAAGTGAAATTATGATCAGAGTTCTCTCTGTTCATGCTGTCTGATGAATTAACATTGTAGAATCTCTGAAAATTACGCACAAACTGTGGCAACAGTGTTGCTTTTGTCCTGGATGATGTGCTTGAATTAATTTTTGAAGAATATTCAGCCAAAGATACAGATTTGGACTCAGTTACATCTGTGGACTGATTGAGTCACATGTTACAGATGTAACACATCACAGTCTGGTTCATCTGAAATAATGAGGTTTGTAATAATGGTCGTGATCGAACTGAAACATGGATCCACACCTACTCGTCACCGTCACAGTGAGAAATTAATATTCCAATAAAAAAGCCCTCACACAGGAAGCTGATCCTCAAAATAGCCTAAATTAAACTATAAAAAAACAAAAGAAGAAAATTGGGGAAGAGCTCTGCCCCAAATCTCCACGCTGTAATAAAGTGGAATTAATGATCAGAGTATACTGTCCAGTGATTAAATATTATAATCTTCCAAAATTACGCATTAACACAGTCGACGATTTTCTGCAGCATTCCTTCCTGATTTTTGCTGCAGTAACAGTCTTTTTCTGGATGATGGGTGTGAAGAATATTTTATTTGGTAATTATTTTTGAAGAATAATTATCTGCTCCTCCATAGTAAAGAAGGCTGCCCTGCCGGGTTTCTCCCGTTTCTCTGTGTTTGTGATTGGTCTGACGCTGTAAACTCCACCTCTTTACTGTGAGCGCGCACTGATCCAGACTGAAAATCCTGGATTGACTCAGCGAGTTAGATCTCTGTCTACCTTCATGTGGACTTCCAGCCAGGTTGCCTTGGTTTCTATGCAAAAAAAGTACATGTGTGTGTATATTGATATGTACATACCCCACATACATACCCAAGCAGAATGTATGATTTCTTGGCCTTTTCTCAGAGAATATGATAAATATTTGCAACTCTGTGGATTCAGACGCAATTTTTCGTTTACAGCCACTCTGCTCTCTCAAACTTTCTGTGGAAACAGAGGGCAGCGCATGCAAAAATCCTCATCTAAATAGGGTGGTCTGCTCCTGTTACCAGCTGCGCATACTATCTTAGTAGATCACTCACAACACGCCCATTTTTAGCGCGTGCAACTTTTCAGTTTGCACACACAATTTAGCACTGGGTATTTTGGATCCTATACATCAGACTGAATATAAGCCAGTAGCAAAAGTGCTGGGTAAATAGATCCATAACAAATCTAGTCAACTGTCTGAGAGTGACAGACAAACAAAACAAAAACAAAAAATAAAAAAAAACATTTCCCCATAACTAAGGAGAAATCGGATGTCAAAACTAAAAACACACCTACCCTAACTAACCTATGAACTTCCAACTTTAAATTTCTATCTTTATAACTGAACCTCTGCTCCAGTATACACATTGAAAATGAAGTAGGGCAACCCACTTGAAGTAGAGGCTATATTTGAAAAAGCACCAAAGATGTAATAAGCAAACATGTATGTTGTGACCAACACCCCAGCCCAGTTAACCTCGAACTGAACTGATGCTGTTTGGATGCACAGGGTGGTCACATCAAGTATCGATCTGGTTTAGCTTTATCTTCTGTTTATTTTCTGCATTTTGTTTATTTATGAAAATAATATATGAATACTTCACTTTTAAAATAAGTCATAGTTTACAGCATTTTTTTCCCCAGAATTTTTTCTCACAGCTGGGTGTATTCAGAAATTCACACTGCTCAATAAATTCCTTCAGAAAATGATTTGAAATTTTAACCAAACAGTTTACATCAGAAATTGAAAAAACTGTATCCATGTTTTGATGTAGAGACTAACTCATTGCCAGTCAGTCTGTCTGCAGTGAAATGTACGTTTGTTTTATGTAATTATTGAATAGGTACAAGTAGTAATAATAACAATGACAATAACTTTACAAGAGTGTATCCCGTAAATTAAAGAGTCGTGCAGGTTCTTCTGTGTGTGTATGTGTGTGTGTGTGGTTGCACAGATCAGGAAATGAGTATTTGTATGGTGTGGATCTAAACTCTCTTTGACAGGCACTTTTGTTTCTCCACTCTGTCTGCTTCCATTTGCAGAAGGAGAGGGCCCTCTTGTAAGATCCAATAGCTCTCTCACACACAGGGGAAGTACAGAGGAGCTGTGTGAGGACAGCAGAAATGTCATACAGAGAGAAGAAATAAGGGAACAAAAAGATAGATGGGAAAAAAGAGAGGTAGGAGCTCAGAGGGGGCGAGAGATAAAGAAGCTGAGGCAGAGAGAGTGAGTGAACCAATGTGAACCTTGATGGGTTGGACACGCGCTCAGTGTGAGGCCCAATCAGCATGTACTGCTCAAAATGTTCTTAGAATCACACACACAAAAACACATCTTGCGGGCGCCCTGTGAAGGAGTGTTTTCTGTGTTTCTGTGTTTGAGTGTGTGTGTGTGTGTGTGTGTGTGTGTGTTCGTGGGTCCTGCTGGGAGGGAGACTGGGAGGCACAGAACCCATCATTACGACCAGAACACAATACTGCACAACCACAGGGGCAGGGGCACAGGGGGGCCAAGCAATCTGTCTGACACAAACACACACACAGGCACCCACACACACACACACACACACAAAGAGAGAGAGAGAGGAAGGGAGGGAGGGAGAGAGAGAGATAGAGCGAGAGAGAGAGAGAGAGGTGGCTGAATGAGTATAGGCAGTTTCACATTCAGAGATGGATCAGTACACAGTTTGTAAATCAAATAGAGCAGTGATGAAAGACCAACAGGGAACTATCTGATGCTGCACTTAACTTAGAAAGGACACAACACCTGGGGTCCGTTTCACAAAGCAAGTTCAACAATCTCCGAGTCTGACCCTGAACTCTGAGTTGATCCATTTTGAGATAGAAAACTCTGTTTTCCATTCCAGAACAGCTGATTTGAGTTAGTTCTGAGTAGTTTCACTCCGAGTGAAGCGCGTGCACCACCACTATAAAAAGACAGCATTAATGGAGCCCAGATTCGACGAGTCACCATGGCAACGGGGAAGCGGAGGGCAGCGTTTCATACCCTGCTAGAACTGGAAATCTTAATGCGCTCATACAGATAATTTTAACATGATTTTAGGAAAAAGTGCAACACCACAGCAGCTGTAAAAGAGAGGGAGATGGTGAGAGAGAACATCGCTGCTCTGTTCAATGAGTCAGTTTAAATGTAGTTCTGCCATCTCAATAATATTACAGAGAAAACTGCTTGAATGGTAGATCATTCATTAATTTGATGTAGGTGCAATCCTGTAGGGGAGAAGCGTACTTGGCAGCTACTTAAAATGAAATATAAAAACATTGTTCAAACAGGTGAGACCTCCTCATAATCTCACAGGTTTACCTCATTTTGATCACGTTTTACACTGTAAAATAAATATTATGTGGCTGTTTGACTGTGCAGTTGTTTTATCTCCAACATAATGCTGTTTACACACATATAAATATATTCTCATATGTATCACGTTCTGTAAAATAATTAATCCTATTTAAACTAACACAGACTTCTACTCAGCAAACAGAAAGAAGGCAGATACTCATAAAACTGGTGGTGGCCCAGCACTGCCACCTCCAACCAGTTGCCTTGCATCTCCAATATTACCAAAAAAAAAACTGCCATTCACAAAAGTGCAATGCACAATATCTGCTGGGATGTGAGAGCATGACTACGGCTGGAAACGTGCCAGTTTCTGCAGGGCAGGTCCGACCAACCAGGAAAATAGACACAAAAAACAAGCAGAGCCATTTCAAAATGAACAACATTTTCTGACTTACTATCTTAAATTTCATCCTTGTAAATCAAAACTACGTCACTCTCGGTGGCACAGGGAAAGAAATTAACAGATCATAATGTGAGTGTGATACAGAGAGTATGTGTGAATCAGGGGCACTAAAAACTTTATTATATGCAGAGTTAAATAAATTATCTCAAAACTTAAAAGCAACACAAAAGGGCAGATCTTATTGAGTCTCTCCTGATATTCAGCAATCGGCTGGCGTGTCTTTGGGTGCCTGAGTTTGTAAAGCAACAATAACCAAAGCTGTGCACAGAGGGAGATGTCAAATCGTGTTTTAGGTTCTATGTTTTTAGACCTCTTAGTTTATGGATCTGTCTAAACGTTTTGCTGCAGTATTTTTTATTTGTTATCACCTAATGTCCCGTGAATGACATTAAACGTGTTTAAATGAGACTATTTCCATGGCGGCTGCTGGTCTTTCAAGAAGGGGATGCTGATTTTTTTTTCCCTGCCTACAACATAAATGTGTTTGTTTAACTGTATGTAAATTCTACCCTCCTTCTCTTTTCTGTCATTTTTAACAAAGAAAAAGTCGCTGGGGATCGGTAACGTCTCCGGATCAGTTAAGAACAGCGGAGTGAAAAACTTTGAAAATGCTTTAGTGGATGTTTAAACTTTACGATCAACGATTCTCTCATTACACTGTCAATCAAAAAGGGATTTAGTGTCTGGGCCAGCCCACTGCCCCATAGACCCCCAGAGAAGCTGAGAGTCTGACAGGCAGGACAAAGCCTAGCATTTATCCAATGACTGTCCAGTGGAACAACCCACTCTGTGCTTCCCTATTGAGCCCCAGAGACTCTGAGTACCCATCTGTGTACATCACTGTGGAGCTGCGGGGATGAATGAGAGGGAAGTCGTGTTGGTTTCCCGTGATGAGCAGCTGATTCCGAACAAAAGATGAACGCATTCTAGTGCATATTTAGTGATGAAATGTACACACAGGGGTACATCTCTAAACACATTTTTTAATACATTTTAGGGGCAGCTGAGCTCCTTTTGCAGTCTCAGAGTCATCGCCACTGGACTATTTATAGCCTGTTTACCGATGACATAGGTGTGTGAGAGTCTCCTTCAATCTCCAAAGAACTGTTAAAACCCTTGTTTAGAAAGTCCAACCTTGTCTGAAGCCTTTTTGAACAGAAAATGATCAAGAAAAAAATATCCACCCAGGATTTAAATAAAATCTGCGCGTCTTGACAGGCACATGTCTCACTGATTTGTAGGGTGGGCAAAATTTTTTATAACTGCACGTTTCAATGCTGATAAATTTATACATTTATAATTTCTAAGTCTGGACAATGGACAGCTTCCTTGCAGTACCAGTTCTTGTGCTTAATTTCTGATGAGTTTTCCTTGCCTTGTTTTTGATTTTGTGACCTGTCTGGTTAAAATGTGTGTTGCTGCTTTGATGAAGCCTATTTTAATGAAGTTTGAATTGATTTTGGAAATATTTTGTTAATAAATGTTTCATGAGTTATATAGTTGTCTTTTTCACATTTTACATTCAGAGGTATTTTACATGATATGACTGATAACGTGTTATAAAGGCTATGTGGCACTAAAGATGTGCCTTGAGATTTTTGCTTGTCCTTTGGTGTGCCTTGGGCAAAAAAAGTTTGGGAACCACTGCTCTAGACCTCTCCCTGACCATCCGTCTTCACCTAGCACCATCCCTGCGCCCTGCAGAGCAGCTCCTTCTCAGCCCTCGAGTGCAGCATGTGAAGAACCCTGTGCAGTTTGCCTTCTGAACAGAGGTTGGTGTAGAGGATGCCATCTGTGAAAACTTTCTTCACAGGTCTCACTCACACCAGGGGGGCCCCTTGTTTGTCATCCATCTCAAACTACAAGCACTTCATGCTAAAAATTCAATTTTTCCACTTTTTAATGTACTCCTGTAAAATATCTCCTGTAATGTTTCCCTCTCTTACCTGTTGGTCTGGTCCTGTCTCTCCCTCACTTTGACTCCCCGCCTCGAGCCCTTTGTGCCACCACATGGCATTAATGTATTTACAACAGTTTCAGATTTCTATATTACCAGCACCCGTTACTTGTCACAGCTGAGTTTAAACAAGCATCACCTGCTTGAAAGTAAATGATTTACCCACAATTCTAAAGGGGGCCAACAATTTTGTCCGGCCCATTTTTGAGTTTTGTGTAAATTGTGTCTACCTTGGCTTTTTTCTTCTTTTTTTTTTTTCCAATGCACATCAAGGAAATAAACACATTAATACAAAAACATTTGTCATAGCAACAATTTCTAGGAGAAATGGTG
The DNA here is from genome assembly GCA_008086565.1 of Thalassoma bifasciatum. Classification (NCBI taxonomy): domain Eukaryota; kingdom Metazoa; phylum Chordata; class Actinopteri; order Labriformes; family Labridae; genus Thalassoma; species Thalassoma bifasciatum. The sequence goes on from RPOG01000944.1 coordinate 196,113, forward strand.
TATTTTCTGGAAGAATTTCAGGGGTGCCAATGCTTTCGTCCATGACTGTATATGAGCTCATGTACCGTATTTTCCGCACTATAAGGTGCACCTAAAAGCCTTCAATTTTCTCAAAAGCTGACAGTGCGCCTTACAATCCAATGCGCCTTATATATTGTTGCTTTCCCCTCGTGACTCTTAACCGTGGTTTGGAGCCGCTGGTTATGAAGTTATTACCTGACTTGGCTTGTTTTGTCTACTGTTCTAATATTCACCTTCACTTAGGAAGACGGAGTCGGGTTATCTTGAGTGGAACTGGAACTTCATTCATCCTCTTTTTCTTTACAACAGTTATATTTCCCCTCTGCTCTCATTCAACGGCCTTACGTCCCCCACACCCGCACACAACATGCCACTCTGTCTCCACTACAACGACGTCACACGCACACACACGCACACATGCATACACATACCCATAATGCCACCTCCTTAAAGGGGAAGGCTCCCGCTGGTAACAATATGGATTAATATTGGTTAATCGTAGCTACCGTAGTCAAGAGGCGTCGCCGAAGTAACAGCGGTAAGAACGATAGAGAGTGAAGTCCCACACCATTTGTGTGTGTAAAGACCCCAAAATGACTCTTTGTAAGAGACAACGTTGAGATATTGTTATTGCTTTGCACTATTTCGAGCGTCATTATATTGTGCTTGCATAAACATTTGATTTACCGTAACGGTATCAGACTGTTTCTTTTACGTGTTTACTGAATCTGGGAAACGTTCCCCTCCACTACCTGATAAAAAATCTGTTATAACCTGCTGTTGTTAAAAGAACTGTGTCGCGAAAACACTACGTCACTGACATTACCTCGGGGAAAACATAAAACAGCTGTTTATTCATTTTGGGACTGAACAGAGTTGTGAGAATGCTGGTTTATATTCTATTAATAAAGTTTGACTGACTTATCTGATATTTTTGTTGAGATTCCCTTTAGCGCAGCTCTATCTAGTGAATGCATAACGCAACCCCAGCCACGACTGTAGCTTCTATTCTATGCGCTTTATAATGCGGTGCGCCCTATATATGAAAACAGTTTTAGAATAGGCCATTTATTGAAGGTGCGCCTTATAGTGCGGAAAATACGGTACTGTCAGCTGTTTACTCTATAACTTAACTCTGACAGAAAAAAAAAAATCACAAATTCATTTCAAGCCCTCCCCTGTGCTATTCTCCCTTGTTCCTGTATCCTTCTTCCTACAAAGGTGGCCCATTTTTAAACTAAAGAGGAAAAAGCAATTTATTGGTCACTATAGAGTAGCATTTCACCATATAAATGTGAAGAACACTAATTGGTGATTTTGTTAAATTGCCTCACACCCTGAAGTTCAACCTACCTCTGCCCTGAATATACTATTTTATGATAAAAATGTTTGCATTTAAAAAGTATATGTAGGCTCATACATATTTCACTGATCAGGTTAAGACCTCACCTGAGCTTCCTCACTCTGCTTCATTTGCCTCATTACACTATGAACAAACTTTCTTGACAGGACATTATTGCACTTCCACATAATATTTAATAAGTCATACATGATAAATGATAAGTATAAATGATAAGTAAAACGACACAAGGTGTTGTCCTTGTGTCGTTTTACTCACGCTGACATTATTATTTTTAAACAAAGTCAGTCTTGCTGCTGTTTCAGTCTTTTCTGCAGTGGTGGCATTGTATTGAAATGAGATGACAAAATATTTCGGCTAGTTCAGACACGAATAAATAACACGGACAGAGTTACCTGGTTAAATAATGGACAAGTGGCCATTTAAAGATTACCATGAAAACAGACTTTTAACTCATCCAAAGACTGTCTGTCATAAGACAGCCTGCTGTTGCCTGCTACTGTCCCCCACCTCCCAAACACTCTCAGAGCTGATGAGAGAGGGAAAGCCCAAAGCCCCATGACATGACACTGTGTTCATTTTCAAAATAAAATCAGATGAGTTAAAATTTTCAAAATCGATGTTTTTCTGCTCCAGAGTATAATTTTGGGTGAGACAAATGCACTTGCCTCCTATATTGGGGGAGACTTGTAACCTCAATCTGCCTGCCTGCCTGTCTGCCTGTCTGTCTGTCTATCTGTCTTGCTTACTCACAAGCACACACACATGCATGCCTGCTCAAGCACACATACACACATTTTTCTTTGTTAACACTCTGTTTGTCTAAGTATGTCACCACTCAGGTTTATTTCATGGAATATACGTGGAGCTGGTTCCAGGGAGAAGAGAGTGAAGATATTTAACAAACTAAAGATCTACAGGCAGACGTTATTTTGCTGCAAGAGACTTATTTATCAGAGATAACAGTTTCCTCATGTGTATTCAGCCTGTCTCAATTCCAGACAAAGAGGTGTAGCCATCTTAATAAGTACAACGATGAATTTTACTGTTGAAAACACTATTACAGACCCAGAGGGTGGATATATATTAAATTGGATATTCAAAATCCCCTCCCTGAGCTACCACCTTATTGTGGTGGAGGGGTTTGCGTGTGTGGACTGGCAGACCGGGGTGGTGGTCTCTCTTTTCAAGAAGGGGGACCGGAGTGTGTTTTCCAACTACCGGGGGATCACACTCCTCAGCCTCCCTGGTAAGGTCTATTTGGGGGTTCTGGAGAGGAGGGTCCGTCGGATAGTCGAACCTCAGATTCAGGAGGAACAATGTGGTTTTCGTCCTGGCCGTGGAACAGTGGATCAACTCTACACCCTCAGCAGGGTCCTCGAGGGTGCATGGGAGTTTGCCCAACCAGTCCACATGTGTTTTGTGGCCTTGGAGAAGGGATCGACTGTGTCCCATGGGGGGTCCTGTAAGGGGTTCTCCGGGAGTATGGGGTGTCAGACCCCTTGTTACGGGGCAGTTCCCTGTACGACCGGTGCCAGAGTTTGATCTGCATTGCCAGCAGTAAGTCGGACTGGTTTCCAGTGAGGGTTGGACTCCACCAGGCCTGCCCTTTGTCACCGGTTCTGTTCATAACTTTTATGGACAGAATTTCTAGGCGCAGCCAGGGTGTCGAGGGGGTCTGGTTTGGTGACCTCAGGATTGGGTCACTGCTTTTTGCAGATGATGTGGTCCTGTTGGCTTCATCAGGCCGTGACCTTCAACTCTCATTGGGTCAGTTCACAGCCGAGTGTGAAGCGGCTGGGATGAGAATCAGCACCTCCAAATCCGAGTCCATGGTCCTCAACCAGAAAAAGGGTGGAGTGCCCTCTCTGGGTCAGGGATGAGATCCTGCCCCAAGTGGAGGAGTTTAAGTACCTCGGGGTCTTGTTCACGAGTAAGGGAAGGATGGAGCGAGAGATCGACAGGCGGATCAATGCGGCGTCTGCAGTAATGCGGACTCTGCACCGGTCCATTGTGGTGAAGAGCGAGCTGAGCCGAAAGGCAAAGCTCTCTGTTTGTGGGTTGATCTTCGATCCTACCCTCGCCGATGGTCATGAGCTCTGGGTAGTGACCGAAAGAACAAGATCGCGGGTACAAGCAGCCGAAATGAGCCTTGGCAGGGTGGCTGGGCTCTCCCTTAGAGACAGGGCGAGAAGCTTGGCCATCCGGGAGGAGCTCAAGGTAGAGTCGCTGCTCCTCTGCATTGAAAGGCTACTGAAAGGCTCATGCTCTTTCATTTATTTTCATTGAATTGTATTTATGTTTATTGTTTATTTTATTCTAATTACCTATAGTTTCATTTGTAAATCTTTCTATGTTCTTTTGTATCCTGCTGCTGCTGTAAAGCTGAAATTTCCCCCTGTGGGACTAATAAAGGTTTATCTTATCTTATCTTATCTTATCTTGAGAGGAGCCAGATGAGGTGGCTCAGGCATCTGATTAGGATGCCTCCTGGACGCCTCCCTGGTGAGGTGTTCAGGGCACGTCCCGGGAGGAGACCCCTGAGGCAGACCAAGGACTCGCTGGAGAGACTACCTCTCTCGGCTGGCCTGGGAACATCTCGGGATCCCCCGGGAAGAGCTGGACAATGTAGCTGGGGTGAGGGATGTCTGGGCTTCCCTGCTTAGGCTGCTGCCCCTGCGACCTGACCCCGGATAAGCGGAAGAAGATGGATGGATGGATATTCAAAATACAAAGCTATGCATTGCTAACATGTATGGACCAAATGTTGACGACCCCTCTTTTTTTCACTCCCTGTTCACCTCACTCTATGCTCACTTAGATACCACACTCATCATAGGAGGAGACTTCAACATGGCCTTGGACTCAGGGATGGACAGGCTGAGCACAACAGGAAACCATTGGATCTGGCAATCCACTAAGGTGGTAAAACAATACATGGAGGATTTTGGTCTTTGTGATGCCTGGTGTTCACACCACCCCATTCTTAAAGAATACACACACTTCTCATCAGTGCATCATTCATATTCCAGAATAGACTTCTTTCTAGTTAGCAGCTCGAAAATGAGCGTTATATTAGAAACTAGTGTCCATCCCATCACCATCAGTGACCATGCACCAGTCTAATTCACTTTAGTTGATAAAAAAATGAAACTACCTATGAGAATCTGGAGATTTAATACATCATTACTTAAAGATCCTAATTTTATCAGTTATTTTGAAAAGGAATGGTCTCTGTAAATAGAAAATAATGACCTACCAGAGACCTCAGCTTGTGTTCTATGGGAAGCAGGGAAGGCAGTAATGTGAGGGAAAATAATTTCATTCACATCACGCAAGAAAAAGGAAGAAAAGCAGCGAACAATCGAATTGGAGTTAAGAGTTAAATCATTAGAAGATGCGTACAGGGCATCTCCTGAAGAGCAGGTACTGAACACTATCAGAAAGGCTAAACTTGAACTAAATAAATAATCAAAAAGAAAACTCAGTTTATGCTGCAAAGACTACGCTTGGAGAACTTTGAACATAGCAACAAATCTGGTAGATTCCAAGCTAATCAATTAAAGGCAAACTAAGAGAAAACAACTATCTCATCTGTTAAGGATTCAGCAGGAAATATCACCCACGACTCTGACAGAATAAATGATATCTTTAGGGATTTCTATAAGACACTATACTCATCGCAAATTGACCCTGCAGACAGCAGTATTGAGGAATTTCTTAGTGACATAAACCTCCCAAAACTACAACAGGAACAGGGAAAGGCTTTAGACTCACCCCTTACAATGGTAGAACTCCATAAAGCACGACAAGGAATGCCTAGTAATTAGTGGTGAAAAGGAATGAAGTAAAAGTGCTTCGTTACAGTATTTAAGTAGGTTTTGGGAGTATCTATACTTTACTTGAGTTAATTTGTTTGCTGCGACTTTCACTTTTACTTCACTGTATCAAAAATTAAAAATGATACTTTTACTCGGCTACATTTATTTTGTCAAGATCGTTGCTCGCAATACAATAAAATGTAAATATACATGACATTTATTTTCACATTTGATTTGTAGAGGACCATACGTGTTCTCGTGTGAATATCTGGCGCTCTTGAATGAAGCTGAGGCTCATCACAGCGAGATCACACATGCAGCTTACGAATGATCATCAGAGTCTACAACCAACAGCAAAATGGAAGCAGCCTCGTCCTCTGGCAATTGTGAGGATACCGCCACATCACCACCTGCTAGTTGTTCCTCAGACAAAGACGAACACCCGTGGTCATATCTGAAAAGCATTTGTGCTTTTGTCAGGTAGACTCATCTTAGCCTGACTTACACAGGAAGTTCTCTCTGCTTAACGCGCTAGAAGTGTCAGCTCATGCTGCGTTAAACCCTCTTAACAGGCTCGTTTCTTGGCTGTCAGCCCTGTCAATCACACCTACAGTAACCAATAGCCTTACCGTTCACACGAAGCCTACTGTAGCTGGATAGGCTGCCTAAAAAGTGATGTTTTGCTGCGTGTAATCCTTATTGATGTGCGCAACAGGAGTGGTACAATCTGTGACCAGGGGCTATAATTTCATGATTTTAAGTGAACTTTGTCACAGGGAGAACAGAGTTGACATCAAGGAAGACACAGAGCACTGATATAGCAGGTTTTGGGTTGCGCCAAGATGTCGCACTACTAGACTGTGGTAAATGAGAACGCATTGGTCTGTAGTTTGGTCACCTGAGACAAAAAAACTCTTAACTCCTGCAAGGTTTTCTACCAGGTTTTACCTAGAAAGCTCAAATTTCACCCAGATGTAGACAACAGGGTGTAGAAGTGATGTGGTGGACGTCTTATGTCTGGCATGAAGCATCTCGAATTGAATGATGTTCAATTATTGTTCATCAAAAATGAGGAAGGAAAAAAAGTGTTTCAGCGCCATTTATCCTGACATGGACTTTAGCCACATATAAAAACATGACATTTGCTGAAACTAGAGACTTTAATCTTTCAAATGAGGTATCACTGCTGAATTTTGACCTTATGGTTCAACAGTTATAAGCTTTAAAAACAAAGCATGGTAAATAGGCCAGAATTGGATGGATGACAAGGGGGGGGGGCTTATTAAACTTAACAAAGCTTGTGAGAGCAACAACTATTTATGTTCTCTTTCTTTGTACTTTTACTTTTGATTCTTAAGTTCATTTAATATGAGCTACTAAAAGACTTTTACTTAAGTGATTTTTTAATGGGTGACTTTCACTTTTACCTGAGTAGAGTTTAAGTAAGATAGCTGTATTTTTACTCAAGTATGGCTTTCGAGGACTTTTTACACCTCTGCTAGTAATAAAGCCCCAGGTCCAGATGGTTTTCCAGCAGAATTCTAAACGGTCTTCTGGACCACACTATGACCCACATTTTATAAAACGGTCCCAGAAATCAAGGGAAAAGGTCAAATACCAAAAAACATAAACTCAGCTAACATTACCCTACTCCTGAAACCAGGGAAAGACCCCACACTCCCATCCAGTTATCAATATAATATCATGAATTAATGCTGACCTCAAAATAATCTGCAAAGCCCTCGCCAGAAGATTAGAAAAAGTAACCCCTTTTATCATACACCCTGACCAAACAGGCTTTATAAAGGGTAGACATTCTTCTACCAACATGCACAGACTAGGGTTGTCACGGTATGAAAATTTGAGCTCGCGGTTATTGTGACCAAAATTACCACGGCTTTCGGTATTATCGCAGTATTATTAAAAATGTGTTCAATATGTTCAGAAAGCACTGATAGACCTGAACAAACTATAATAGTTTAAAACAACCTAACAGTGTTGATTATATTTCAAAAATATAGGCAAAACCTTATCATAAGTGCAATTATTAACATCATAGGAACGAAGGTTCAGCATGTTAACAGCTGTTTTCACCCGACTGTACCGCAGAAACACGTTCTGCAGAGCAGATCACACCAAACAGGAAAAAAAAAACAAAGCATCCAATCTTTTAAAAATAAAACACCATGTTCCTGCTCCCAACTTGAGCAGACACTTGAGAATAACTAATGTAGTCAGCAGGAACATGGTGTTTTATTTTGAAATGATCGGATACTTTGTTTGTGTCGAAGCTTTTTCCTGCTCGGTGCAATCTGCTCTGCAGAACGTGTTTCTGCGGTACAGTCGGGCGAAAACGGTCTCGCAGTGTAACAGTGTAGCTCAGCGTCTCCTGAAGCAGACGCTCAGTGGCGCGCGCTGTGTGAACGCTCTGACTGAAAAGAGCGGATCTCAGCGCAGCGCGCGGCGCTGACGTTCAGCGGAGCAGACGCTTTATGTGTGAATCTGGGATTTTATTAGAGGGATGATAAACTCCTGAGCGCTGTCGTCTCCTCCTGCCGACATGATTCAATTTCTAATCTCAATAAAGTTCAAACGGAGGCTACACGGTGCACCTGCGCAGCTAGTTGAGGAGATTCTGATCAAGATGGGTAACCGCAGTTTTTGACAGGGCGACAGTAATTGACACCGTCAGCGTTTTTACAAGGATCCAAATGCATGTGTCAGGACAAATGATCAAACTTCTCCAAGCTTCAGTCTGCAGAGGGGCACCAGACAGGGCTGCCCACTCTCCCCCTCGCTTTTCGCAATCTTCATCGAACCCCTAGCAGCTAGCATTAGACAAAACAAAGAAATAAAAGGTATTCACAGTGGAAGTATAGAACACAAGACAAGTCTTTATGCTGATGATGTATCACTTTTTCTCCACAACTCACAAACATCTATCTCTCATACAATCACAACCATTAATAAATTCTCATTAATTTCTGACTATTATATTAACTGGTCAAAAACTACTGTACTGCCTATTCACTGTACTTTTCAAAATATCCCAGATATTAAACTACATTCAGGTAATATTAAATACTTAAGAATAAATATTTCCCCCAGTCTCTCTGATCTAATAAAGCTAAACTATGCCCAGCTCTTAAAAATAATTGAGGACGACCTCACACGGTGGAAATCCTTACCCATTTCACTTATGGGGAGAGTTGCCACCATAAAAATGATGGTTCTACCCAGAGTAAACTATTTATTCTCAATGAAGGGGTGTTTTGGAGGAAGGTGGACCAAATTCAGTAAACTGAGTTAGTAGTTCTTTAAAGAGACCTTTCTGTTTGGGAAATTTTACTGATTTTTAAGTTTAGACGTTGAATATGTTATGTTTTAATAGGTGTCTTAGATAAAGTGTCCTGTTTCCTACAAGTTCTACCCAGATCATGCAAGTTTATAGACAAGTGTAACGCCCAATAACGTACCAGACGATTATTTCCATGCTGTGTGGTCCTGTACACCTGTTGAGAAGTTTTGGCTCCAGGTATCATTCCTGGAGAGTCGTACCAAATTCACATTATAGGGACATACGGGGTCTGAGACGGAAGATGGGGACCTAGGTGGAACCATCATAGATTCTAATTCTGCATACTTAGTCCTCACCGCCCTGTGCATCGCAAAGAAAACTATTCTCTTGAATTGGAAAAGTAAAAATAACCTGTCTACCAACCAGTTTAAGAACCTTCTCTCATCACTGAAGCTTTCAAGTAGCCCTTCCGAGTTTTGTGAAGTTGTTGGTTCTTGCTGCACACTATTTTTATTTTCTTTACACTTTTGTTGTTTAGATCCAAACTTCTTTTTAAGTTTTAATGCAGGGGTTTGGATTCCAAGATCTCAGCAAAACTTTGGCATTGTTTCTGAGTGATGAGACTCAAGTCTAGACTTTATTACTGAAAGACGTGGGTGATGCAAGGAGTTAATAATTATAAACAAGATTAAAAGATCGGGGCTGCAGAGCAGGTAGCACTGCAGCCTCACAGCAAGAAGGTCATCGGTTTGATACCCGGTTTGCGTTCGGTAGGCCTTTCTGTGTGGAGTTTGTATGTTCTCTCCTGCGCTTGCGGGGGTTCTCTCCGGGTACTCCGGCTTCCTCCCATCGACCAAAAACATGCCCACGTTAGGCTGTTCGTCTCTATGACCAGTCCAGGGTGTACCGTGCCTCTCACCCAATGACAGATGGGATAGGCTCCAGCCACCCGCAACCCTGAACAGGATAGATGGTTAAGAAAATGAACAAAGAAATAAAAAGAATGAGGGAACCTGAGCTGAGGAGGATTTTTAGTATGACAGAGAGACCTGTGAGATGTGTGTGTGTGTGTGTGTGTGTGTGTGTGTGTGTGTGTGTGTGTGTGTGTGTGCATGTGTGTGTTGCCAGGCTTGAAGTCAGCTTCTTATGGCCAGGAGTTGAGGTGAAAGTATTTAGCTCTAAATTTGGCTGGGAACCTTTTTCTCTTTTGGTAATGAGGGAGGAAAGCTCGTGATGGATTTATCTCTTGGAGAAAAGAACGGAATGTCAACAAATAAATATGTAAACATGCTGAGTTTCAGTTGATGTTCTGTTTACCATCAGCAGACAGCAGGAGGATGATTAAACTTTTGTTTTCTCAGTGTGTCTGCAGGTGGCCAGCAACTCTCTTCGTCAGTGCTGGAGGAGTTAAGCATTGTTTTCTATCAGAATCAACCAACATCCAGCAGCCATCTGCTACAGACCAGCACCATGTGAGCA